>JADGJH010000009.1:18751-47889 GCA_027596945.1 Physocladia obscura
CTCCTCTCTCCTGTCTTTTCGTTCACCTTGTATTGAAAGGAGGCTGCTTTTCCCTCCTTGCATTTCTTCACGTTTTGTCCTTCTTTCTTGTAAACATACAAAGAAAAATTGATTCCAAATCAATTTGATTTTTAGTTCTAAAATCTTAAATGGATACTGAGTTAATTTCTGTATTTCACTGTCTTTCTGGTTGGCACATTTTTTGATGCTGAATCTAATCAAATTTTTCAGTTGCAAAAAAATTGAATGTCTGAAGCGCCGGCAGCTCAAAGTACTGAGGGCAACGGTAATTTAGCTAATGGGCTGAGCACAATAACTAAGTAAGAATTGTACATATTATAAGATACAGGACGTTGGCTGGCTTATCTGTGAAACTATCGAGTCATTAATCCGCAATTTCTTTTCGAATACGGACTGACTCCCATTTCTTGCTCTAGAAATCAACGAACGCTGAACAACACAACGAGTGAAACTCCACAGTTGCAATCTCAGCCGCAAAATCAGATTCAGCAACCGATTCAAGCACTATCCCAGCTACCCCAACAATATCCACAGCAACAGCCCCCACAACAGCCGCAAAAGCAACAACCTCCCCCGCATACTGGCTATCCTACTGCCCAATCATCTACGGCTCCTCAACTGCAACCGCACCAGCAAAATCACAATCCATATCAGCCTCGTTCTATTAACGTGAAAGATGCTCTGTCGTATTTGGATCAAGTAATGCTTCAATTCCAGGCGTCATTGAACGTGTTTCGACTTTGTTTCGAGGGCATCCGACACTCGTTACTGGCTTTAATACATTTTTGCCGCACAGCTATCGTATTGAGGTTGATGCTCCCTCTCCCGCTCCAGTTGCAGCAGCATAGCAATTTGTACAGGCTACTATGAATCCTCTTGATCCTAGCAAAGTATACACTCCAACTGGACTCCAAACTTCAAGCATTCGTCAGCAATCTCCTCCAGTACCGGCGCCTGCCGCAATTCAACAACAGCCGCAGCATTACATTAATCAGCAGCTTCCCCAATCATATTATTCCCACCCGCAGCATCACCCACAAAATCTGCCACCACAACAGCAGCAATCTCATATTCCCGAACCTCCACCCGGCTATCATATTCCATCTCAGCATCACCAACAGTCACAGCAGCGGCACCCACATCCTTATAGTCTTATGGCACCAAATCATGACCTTCATAATCAAACTGTCCCACAACAGGTATCGCAGCCTGTTCAGGCTGTTCAACAGCCTCCCGTTTTACATCAACAAGCTTCTCTCACGCAACAAATTCCTCCCATGTCGTCCCATCTTGAAGTGGCACAGAAGAAGACACCAGTTGAATTTGGTCATGCGGTTAGCTATGTGTCAAGGTTGGCTTGGCGAAAATAAAATCTTCTTAATTCCAAATAATATTGGCATTAACAAAATATAATAAATAGAATCGATTTTCAAATGAACCGGACACTTACAAGCACTTTCTCGAAATTTTGCAAACTTATCAGAAGGAAAGTAAGCCAATCCAGCAAGTTTATGCCCAAGTTCAGGTTCTTTTCAGAAGCGCACCTGATTTGCTTAACGAATTTAAGCACTTTTTGCCTGAAGTTGGCTCGATTGTCAACAAGGGCGGAAACTCTTTGGCAAGTGTGGTTTGATTTGTAATCTTAAAAAATTGTAGGCGCAGCCCGCGGGGCCACTGTAATGCCACAAATTGCCACATGGTCAGACAATCGCCGTCCATCTGCAAGCAATATACTGTACCCAACCTTACACTAAATTCCTGCTAAAAAAGCTGGAAAACGGGCTGGTGTGTTTCGAAGCACTCCTGTTGTATTGGGATTTTCCGTTAGCTTTCCCTTGCAACAGCAGCCACAGCGCCAGCAACCTTCTATCTAAGTTGAAAGTGCCTCAACATCGCTTGCGGCAGTTCAACGGCAGGCTGCCCAACAACAATTGCCGACAAAGAAACAGAAGCGAGTTCCAGAAATCACCTCCACATCATTTGACCCTTAAATCAA
The DNA here is from genome assembly GCA_027596945.1 of Physocladia obscura. Lineage (NCBI taxonomy): Eukaryota > Fungi > Chytridiomycota > Chytridiomycetes > Chytridiales > Chytriomycetaceae > Physocladia > Physocladia obscura. Next base: position 20,769 of record JADGJH010000009.1, read on the forward strand.
GTTGCTGTGGGACTTGGACACCAAAATACGGAGTCAGTGCAACAAATCTCAAAAGATCGTTATACTGAGTTTATCCGCGCTGTGTACGATCTGTTTGCGGCTAAAATTGAGTCTGCAGAGTTCGAAGATCGAGTTCGAGGACTTTTCGGAACTGCAGCTTTTTCGTCCTATACGATTAATAAGCTAGTTCAATAGATTAGATTGTCAAGCAAATCCAAATTATTGTCCAAGATCCTGCTAGCATGGATTTGGTTGAGCTTTATTTCAGAGACCGAGATAAGCTGGTTTCAAGCACCAGACAGGAAAGTGTCTACAGAGTGAATGCCGAACGACTTTGTGAAGATGACAATATGCTTTGTTTAGCATATGTGAGTTTGGTTTTTTGACCTTTTTTCTGAGTTTTGATTCTTTCTTTTTTAATCCAGCATATCACACCTCGTGCATTGACATTTCAACTCCTCACCAAAGAGGATCCTGTAATTCTTGATGAAATTTTGGTTGAAGAACGTTGGTCAATTTATGTTGATCAGTTTATTCAATTGTCGTTGTCACAATAAAAAACTTGTTAAGTTGAGATCTAAAATTTGCTGACCATTGTTATTTATTTACTCAATTAGCAAGTGTAAACTTTTTTTTATTTAAATATGATTTGCTGACGTTGTCGAATTTGCACAAACTCAGTAGTAGTGTTTTTGACAAAGATAACTGCGCGATGGCCACAACCACAATATCAACAATGCAAAGGCACCCAAAATAAAAGTAACAGTCCAACTATGACAGTGGCGGTGTGGCCATGACACGGACAGACGACAAAGAAACTATTCTGCAAGCCCAACCAGTGAGGAAACAACCATGCAGATTGTGGTGTTGATAGAAAATGAAACAAGCAGAAAAAAAAGAGAAAAGAAAGAGGAGAGAGGAAGATAACAAGGAGAATTGCCATTTTCTACTCTGTTGAATGTGGTGTTTACCATCAATTTCCATGTGAAAATCTCAGCAAAAACCTCACTAACTATTGAGTCACCAACTATCTTCCAGGTCCATTAGCAAGTAAATCTTTAGTTTGGCTCAATGCCAAAGCATCGATTTTGTCGCAGGCACATTTAAGTGGTACTCTCTGAATGATATTCAATTTTTTTCTATTTGCTTTTGTTTGGTTTAAAACTGGCTACTTTATTTAATTGCTTACATGTGTCTCTCCGAAATATAGAAATATAGAATAAATTTGACTTCACAAGGGGAGACACCAAAGTTTTAAATCAAGGCATACAATTCAACTTTACCAAAAAAAAGAAAACCTGAAATGTGTTTGTTGTTTAAAATCGTGAATTCACCGACAAATGTGATACTTCCATGTTTTATAAACATTCTAAAAGCAATTTCAACCCCTTTATTCCTCAGCTGAAACCAATCTGAATCTATATTCTGTTCTTTGCTGCCAAGGATCTCCACCTTTTTTCAGAACAACTGTTTTTCTCACATTCGGATCCAAACTATTCACTGCATCAGGTGGTGCGCTAGTTTCGAGACAAAAAGCTGAATGAGGACCGTAGAATCCAGCCGGCTGAGACTTAATCTTTGTGGGAATGGTTGCATTCAGCCAGTTTCCTGTGTACAGCTGAAATCCAACTGCGTCTGTATGCATTTCCAATACTATTCCTGACTCAGCACATTCCACAATCGCTGCCCGAAGAATTACATTAGAGTCAATAGCGAGATCTTTTGTAATGTAAAAGTGATCATATCCACGCCACTGCGCCAGCTTTTCAATTTCAGCACCAAACGCCTTCGCGACGGTAAAATCCATTTCAGGGATAGAGCCTGTCAGTGCGATTTCACCTGTAGGAATCTGGACATAATTAAGCACAAAGTGTCCACGAGCAGACGGAAACTGGGCAGTATGAGCAAGAATTGACGGATTACGCATCCCTGTAAGGTTGAAAAATGTGTGGCTTGTCAAGTTTACGATAGTTTCGGTTTCATCAGCCGATGTGACCTCTGGTTCTTCAGTTGGAATGTGCGCTTCATAGTCAATTTCGAGTGTTGAATTTTGAATTGTGTACGTGATTGACGCAATTAAAGGCAATGGGAATTTTTCTTCGCCAGCATCGCTGTAACACTGTAATTTGACACTGGAATTGGTTTTAGAGACAACTGCCCATTCTTTACTGTCGAACCCAACAATCCCGCCGTGTCTGTAAATGGTAAAGAATTAAGAAAGCGAAGGAGAATGCAGCAACAAATTACATTGAATTTGGTGGTTTGTTGATTGGTAGTTGGTATTTTCTGCCATTGAGCTGAAACTCGCCGTTCGCAATACGGTTTGCAACACGTCCGACCGTTCCCACGTATTGGTGGCTATATATAAAAAGACAGGTTAAACTCTTGTTGATCTTTGCATTGCAAATAGTGTAATTGTGATGTGTACACTTTGATGTTTCTTTGTTCCTGCGCTGTTTGAAAGCCGTGAACAACATCGCGAATCACGCCTTCGCGATCTGGAGTAAAGATACTGACGATTGTGGCGCCAAGAGGACGAATGACGACAGAAAAAGGCGTTGTACTGGACTTTAGTGTGATGTCTGCCATGATTGTCTGGTCTGAAAATTTTGATACTGTGTGATTACAAGCTAATTTCAAAAAGAATGAACCAAAAAAATTTTTATTTTCACAAAACTTCGAAAATACTAGTCTGCCGCCATTAATCAATTGCAATACAAAAACCATGCATTTCTTAATGCAGCTGTCAATAAAAACTACAGGAAATGAGTGATGTGATGCATGACACCAATGAAGATATTGATGAATTGAAATCTTGGGAAGACTCCAATCAATTGATTTTAGCCCCATAAAATATTATATGCATATTACCACATATAGCTTGTATGTCAGTAAGATGATTATCATTGTACTCTGAGCTATCCAAATTTAGTGACAAGTTATTTAAAAAATAAATTAGAAATGCTCCAAAGATGGCATTTCTGGCCCAAACAAACTCATATAGCAGTCTTCAATTCACACTGCAATCTTTCAACCTGTGTAACATCAAACCACATAACTGCCACAGAAATTATAGAGTATAGACTGAATTGAATGATGATAAAGTAAATATAGGACTCAAATCCAAAATATACACTTCCAAAGCTTATTTCTGACCTTTAATTCTAACAAATAGTTCCTGACTGTTTCAAATGCTCAAAAATATCTGAAAGTTTGACAAGCATGCTCAAATAATGAGCCAAGTATTGGATCTAGATGCTATTGAGCACCCATTTTAAATTTGACTAAGCAGAGACCAGTATTTTCCAGCAGTATTTCCAAAATTTTGTAAAAATAGAAATTTTTTTGGTTCTGAATTCAATTTTAACATTGGAAGAATGAGGAATAAATAAAAATAACAAACATTGGAAAGGTTTCTAAATTTACTAAGATAGCACTATTAAAAATATTCACAAGAAAAAAATAAGTTGAAAAACAAGGAGTATCTGTGAAAACTAAAATCAAGAAGCTATTTGTTATCCTGAAACTTTTCAAAATCTGAAAACCAATATCTCACTTTTCAAACTACTCCAATTTTTATCCTGAAATTTTGAAAACCAACTTGTGAAGAACAAGCTGTTAAACAAAAGCTTCATCCTTGGTTTTCATGCCTTTCCCTTGAATTCAACATGAACCACATTAGCTCCAGAAAGTTAATTATGAAAGTAAATTTTTTGTTGCCTGGTTCATTGCTGTAATATTGAGGATTTAAATTAGAAGAATTCTTGGAAGAAACAAAAGTGTTGAATCTTGTGGAAGTGGATTCACGTGAACTTGTGGAATTTGCACAATAAAGTATAATTTAGTTTTAGAATCTTTATTTATTTCAAAAACAGAACTTCTTTAAACACCCAATTCTATGCCTCAAAATAAAACTCAATTCTTATGCCTCAATATTGATTAAAAACCAATTTCTCAGCAAAAAAAATTATTCAAATGTGAAAGACAAAGAAAGAACATTTAATCCCAACTCTTGAATTTCACCATGAATGAAATAAACTTTATTCACAGTATCTAATAAATAATATTTCTATTTCTAATTCTATATTAACTATTATTTAACATATTTTATTTCTAAATCTAACAGAAAGCTACAGGATTTGGATATTTTGCTGTAATGAAACTGCAAAAGAAGTTGTCAGATCTGTCTACTTGAGAAAAATTTGATTTAATTGCTGGCCACTACTTTCATGATGCTTCATTTATGCATACAAATGTTGAAAGAGGGTATTACTGATAGAGATTTTTTAGTAATGAAGAATATCAACAACTGGTAGATCACTTGATGTGAATTTTGGTTTGAAAGTTTATTTTTTTTTTGCAGAACTCAAAGTTGTTTCAATAAAATTTGCTGAAATGTAAGCCCATCCAGGAATTGATGAGCTGAATACAATTAAAGTTTTCCAGTCAGGAGTAGATCTTACAGGGGTTTGAAAACACCAGCACCAGTATGAATTTCTTTCTGCCAATCTTGATGGAACTTATTTAGAATGTCATTGCTATAAGAATTTGGATCATTCCTAGTATTTTCAACACCAATTTTTGTGGCAAGTAGTTTCATGGCTATATTACCAAGAAACCCTGTCAACTCTAGTGCAAATAAATGCACGATAATCACAATAAACATTCCTATTTTTTAGAAAATTATTTCATCATTGATCAGAAATGCAAAATAACGCAGTATTCAAAAGGAGGTATAGTGATAAAGCTAATCAGAAGATAGCTGTCCAAGGAATGCAAACAAAGCAGCATGGCAAGAACTATCTCAATCCAGTGTGATTATCAAACATATAGGAAGCAGTTTTTTTAAACACTTCAGCCCAAATAACATGCTTAGGTTTTTTCAATCACTTATGGTTAGTATACAAGTATAAATTGTTTTCATGCAAAATTGGAAGAGATTTTGGACAGACCAGAAAATCCATAATGAAGTTGCAGGTTGTTTTAACAGAGTCCATATCCTTTTTGATACCAGCATCAGTGATTGTTCTACCAATTGTTTATGTTATCTTCTTTTTCAAATATGGCATTCTGGAATCCAATGTAATAGTCAGTTGTCGATTTTCAAGGAAGGTTTTAAAATCTCCAAAATTTAATGAAAGCAATTGAAAATGTCCAAAATTCACTTCTCAATCGAAAAACGGAAAATAGTTTTCTGACTCCACTTCTCCCCGCCGTTGTTAATAACAACAAGAGAACGGATATTTTCATCTGGACTATTGATAGCATCAGGAGGTGCGCTGGTTTCCAAACAAAAGCCAGAATACTGGCCATAAACACCTTCAGGCTGTGTAGCACTTTTTGTTGAAACCGAACCGTCGTTGAAGTTTGCGGTGTACAATTGAAAACCAACGGCATCGGTCAGCATTTCCATCGTGATACCAGAGTCCGGAGAGGAGACTTTAGCAACGAGCTGGACGGCATTCTTAACATTTTTATCGATGGCAGCTTGCGTGAAGTCTTTTGTGACGTAAAAATGGTCGTATCCTTTGAATTCCTGGACTTGGTCGATATTTTTACCGAACTGCTTGGGGGAAGATGAAAAATCCATGGCGGAGTTGGTAGTGGCAGCAATTATTTCGCCAGTGGGAATTTGGACATTGTTCAAGAGCATATAGCCACGCGAGTTTGGAAAGTGGGCGGTGTGGGTAAGGACAGAATTATTTGCCAAACCAGAAAGATTAAAGTAGGTGTGGGAGGTAAGATTAACGATAGTCTGGGATTCATCAGTATTTTCAGTGTGGGGGACAAAAGCTTGGTAGTCGACTTCAAGAGAGTTGCCAACAATCGAGTATGCGACGGTGACGGTGACGGGAAGCGGAAATCCTTCATCGCCGGCACCGCTCGTCAAAGAAAACACAACCGTGGTGGTGGACTGGCTGACCACAACCCACTCGCGCCGGTCGAATCCGTCAATGCCGCCGTGTCTGTTTATTTATTGTTTAAATCAATAACCTCTCAGATCACCCAAACACAACATCTCAACGAATGCCTCTCTATCTTAGTAACTCCATCTTACAGCGTGTTTGGCCCATTGTTTGTCACCAAGGTGTAAGTCTTGCCGTTCAGCTTAAACTTGCCGCCGGCGATTCTGTTTGCAACACGGCCGATTGTCCCATAGAATGGATGGCTGTGATTTCAACGGTTGAATAGAGTCAATGAGCTAATTGACGAATAGTTTGGTAGGTGAATACTCACGTTTTGCAGTCGCGCTGTTGAACTGAGGAGTCGTAACCATGCACAACATCTCTGGTAATTCCAGCGCGGTCGGCGACAAACAAGTTGGCGATCGTAGCGCCAAGCGGACGCAAAATAACTCGCAACGATCCGTCGCTGCTGGCGAGCGTCAAGTCGGAAGTCATTCTTTCTTCTTCTTAGTGATGATGTAATCTCTGTACAAAAAAAATTCAGAGAAATCAAAATGCAACAGAATACAATTAATTTAAAAACACAATTACTTTGAAAATAGCGACAAAGGAATACAATATTATTATTTTAATTATTTAATAGCCAGATTAACGTGTTATGAAAAAAAAAGGTTGAAAAGATTCAAAGAATATGCAGTCAAAACACTTTTTCCGTGATGTGGTGAAAAATAGTAGCATCTAGGCCTGCGATTTTTTGCTTTTGTTTTTTGTAAAACAAGTGGATCTGAGCATCTTACAATCACATTTGACGATCTATTTCTGGATTGTTGATTAAAATCGGAAATGATTGAACGGTTTCTACTTGGAGGAGCGGGTTTATTTGCTGCGGAAAGACTATATTGGTCAGGTTACAGTAGTTTAGCGCTGGGTACGTGGTTGTGGCTCAGAGACTCGGAGATCAAGCGAGTTTCTGCGTCGTTTTTGATCAACCGACAGCTGAATATCACCAATAATCAGGGATGGCGCTTTTAAGCTTATATAGCGGAACGGCAGCAACTGTGCAAATACAGAAAATCTGTGCAACCGACTGTATTAGAAATCTTCCAGACTCGGCAGCAATGGGCTTTGTTGTCGTCCCGACTGTACTGGCTGCTGGATTAATTAAAATCAATTCGGATCCAACTCAACATAATTGCGATTACGCTGCTCTTCTGCTTAGTATCAGTCTTGCCTGTGCAATTCCAAAGATGTTCATCACCTTAAGTGACGCCGGTGCAGCTCGATTTATTCTGTGCTCTTTTGGTTTATTGGTTTCTGTCTTACAAGCCATTTCCGCCATCCAAGGTTTGTATATCCCAAACCAAATCGACAAACGGACTATTTATGCAAATATTAAATTAATTTACAGGTTTATCGCTCCTATCGTCATCTACGCTCGTGCTATTCACAACTGTGTTAAATAGTGCTGGATGTTTCGCACTGATTAACGTACTTCCGAAATCTTTTTCAATTAGTGAAGCCATGGTTGTTGCCGATATATTATTTTTATTCGCAATTGATGCTGTGTTTGCGACCATTTCATTTGGGGTGATAAATACCTTTTTTCTCTTTTCTTTTTAAAGTTGAATTAAACAGATACCAAACACAAGGTTCGCCCGCGAAACCATCCATACAATCTCACAAGCACTTATTCTAGGGATGATTTTAATTGGTGGAATAACATTTCCGATACTCTCTGCAATCTCATCTTCACAAGAATTCCAATCTGCTAAAATATTATCGTCACTACCTTCATCCTCGATTAAAAAAAATATAATGCTGCATACAATCGCGCAAGAATCTTCGAAAAATTTGCCGAGCGTTGAAAATCTTTCTATTTTATTCTACGTGACGTCCGGAATGATAATATTGCTGTTGATTCGGCCATGGCTCGTGATGATGATGGCGAGCAAGGATCCAATTGCGTGGCTTATTGAATTCTTACTTGAAAAAGATGCTTGGCGGTGGAGGCTTGCAATTCTTGTGTATTGGGTTTTGATTATTTTTGGCGCAGTTTTTTATGCAGCAAAAAATTTTGTTCCCAACAGCTCCTTTAGTTCCACTGGTGCAATCGATGAAAATAGCAGTGAATTAATCACAAAAGAAAGAAAAAAAATCCTAAATTTCAAGCGAAAATACTTTCACGGTCTTGCTGTTATAATGTTTCTTCCGGGATATTTTATAGATGTACTAGAATTTTCCAATCTGTTTCGAAAGGCGTTCATCTTGCTTTTGATAACTTTTTTTTTTTTTCATAGCCCGATTTAATGCACTTATCATTCAGTGTTGCCCTCTCGGTCCTGATATTTATCGAATACATCCGCATTTTCAAAGTCTATCCATACGGAGTAGCTTTACACACTTTCATGCGTACGTTTTTCGACCAAAAAGATAGCGGTGTGTTCATTCTTAGCCACATATACCTGCTGGTTGGCTGCGCATTGCCAATCTGGATAACTCGAGCGACAATACAATCTACAAAACTAACTACGGGCACCTATGGCGTGATTGTACTAGGAATTGCAGACAGTTGTGCGTCAATTGTTGGGGTTCAGTATGGGAAGATGCGTTGGCAGATGGGTGGTGCTTTTCCTTCTGGAGGGAAAAAAACCGTTGAAGGAACTCTAGCATTTATGGTGAGTATGGTGGTGAGTCTGCTTGTGATTAGAGCTGTGCTTGGGGATGACGGTGGAGTTTTAAAGATCTGTTGTGTTGCTGTTTATTCAGGTTTGGAAGCTTAAATTTCTTGGTAAATTTTTAGGCTAAAATCCTGCTTTCCTCACACACAGGCTTACTGGAAGCTGCGAGGTGATTTAGTTATTTATTCATTATTTTAAACTGTATTTTTAATTATTATTTGTTTCAGTGGGCAGAATGACAACCTGCTTCTTCCTCTCATGTCTATTGCTATAGCGTTTCTTCTATAGTTATAATAAAATATATATCATGACAATAAATATCCAAAGACGCAGACAGTATTTTATTGTCATATCAATGTCACAAAAATAAACACAAAAAATTTGGAAAATGATCAATTTATTGTTAATAATTGATTTTGCACATGACAGCATGAGCATTTCTGAATCAAAGAAGTTGAGTTCCAGAGTTTTTTGTTAGTACAAATCCATAATTTTGAAATATTTTGTGTTTCTTGTACAAAGAATCAAAATACTTTCTCTTTTGCTTTTCCACTGGGCTCAAGTGAGACCATAATCTCCAACTAATACATATTTGATGTTTGTTCTCAATTTCACACAATATAAAACTTCATACACTTCTGCTTTGAGCATGCTAACTATTTCAATGAAAATATATTTTTATTTCTTGGCAATCTTCACTGCTTCATTCAAGTCACAATTGCCATTGTTATCAATATGAAAAAAAAGTAATGAACAGTTTGACCACCAATTGATTGTTTTGCTTTGCTGGTGCTGGCCAACTTGAAGTATATACCCTTCTCTAGTTTCTACCTAGTGTTCTTCAATTCAGTCGATTTGCCACACCTTGCTTTACCAGTGAGCAATTGTTGGTTTAAAAGATCCTTGCTGTGTTGCAATTCATGAGTTGTCAACTCAAATTTATAATTTGTTATAAAATTCTCCATTGAAATAACTGAAGTTTTCAGATTGCAACTTGTGCTCTCTGTGAAGAACTGCAAGAAGCAGCAACAAAGAGAGAACAATGCTTCAATTATGACAATTGTTGGGAATACAGTTGACCAGGTGGGTGAAGCAATTTGGATCACTACCAAACCCCACATTAAAGGAACAGCAGTCCTAATTGACAATAAATACACACTCAATGAATATGAGTTGAGCATAGAGCTATTTGGCTGGTATATTGAGTAAGGCAAAGGCACAAGCAAGTACTTGTATGGGAATGGTATGTGTTTATATTTATTAAGAGGAATCAATTGAAAGTGATCAAATTAACAGCAATCCATGTAAATGCAACACTACTGACAAGAAAAATTCTACAAAATTTGTCAAGAAATAAAGAATCCACCCCATGTGTTGTGTATGCATACCTAATGCAACTGTTCAAGGTCAAGGATTCGGAAAAATTTCAGAGTGAAGTTCTAAACTGCCAAGCAAGTCATCAAGATTGATCCAGTGCTGCAAACAGAGCAGAAATAGTGAGTGTTGTTACTCAATTGAAATTGACTCATCTGCATTGAACTGCCATGGATTTATTTGGAGGAATTGGGCAACACAACTCATTTATTCAATGGAAATTAAAATTCTATTTTTAGTACAAAAAATCCAGCTGAGCGGACTTTTTTTTCAACCCATTCACACACACACACAACATCCTCAGCAAATACTCTCACACAAATACATCACATTCCTCACTAACTTCCAGTGACAATCCCACACCATTCAAAGTTGAGTTGATTTGTGACAACCATGAATTTTCTTGGAACATAGACCCTCTTAATAAAGGGATAATATATAAATAATAGATTAAATTAGTCACTTAGCATATTCAAATAAACAAGCGACTACTCTTACTAACATAAATCACACTATCTCCCACTAACTCTCAGTGGTGTTAAACACACCATTCAAAGTTGAGTTGATTCATCACTCGCCGCAGTACAATCTCAGTCAATTCAAAATTTTATTAGAGAAGCTCCACAGAAAAGTGTGTGTGGGCTGTACAGTAGGGGGGTGGTGCATTAAACATTCTGACTGATGGTATTCTATTAATAAACAAACAGGATTTTGAACTTTTATAGCCACTTGGGAAAAATATATTCAGCATTCTTCCAGGTGTCATAAAGTGACAAAATTGTTTCAAAGATAGAAGGTATGAAATGAATGGACAAAGTTGAATGATTGTGAAATACTTTAACTGAAAGTGACAAAAGTATCTGAAGATAGCGGAAGACATACATACATAATAGATGAAACCGCAAGCTGTCGCGCATCCCTCAAAGTTGCACTGTCAAAGGTCTCTCAAAGTGGCAACGTCGAAGAAGAGAGCGGTCATGAGAAGCGCAGTTGCGGCACAGAGTCAGAAGTATAAAAAAAATACAAAAATAAAATTTTCTTATCATAATAGATAAGAGAATAAGATTTTGAAATAAATTTTGATTGAAATAAGATGAAAATAGGAAGTTAGTATTTATGAACAGGTTCATTGTTAATTGTTCCAAAGTTTCTAAAAAGCTTAAAGTTTTGAAAGTTTTCAAAGCACCTTCCATTTTTTCCAATTCCAAATTTTGAAATTACTGCATTCTCTGTGTGTGTCGATAAAAAAGGATACCAAAAAGTGCTTCATTTTATTTATCAAAAATGGAAACTTTCCAGCAGTCTGATTGGTTATTTTCCTTGCTCACAGTCATGACTATTTCGGTGAAAATTCACTTTCTTATTAGGAGCCGCAGTGAGATTGAATGAAAATGAAAATCAGTAGTGTGCTTTTTCGTTAGAGGAAAGGTGTGGGCGCAACATAGGGTCTGTTTGCATATTTATTTCACCTTTTTTTTTTCTCACTGTAGTTGGTATTACAAAAGGTGTCCGTTTATTTTTTTTCACTATTTTATTAACGACAATAAGCTAGTTACAAATAAACTTGATTTTTGGCAAACAAGTTTTGATTGTTGTGACATAAATTTTTCCATAATTTTTTTTTGTTTTCCCGTAAATTCTTTCGTTTCCAAAAGACGCATGACTGTTCGATATCACCTTGTAGTGGTCGGCGACGAAGCGGTCGGGAAAACTGGTTAGTCTAGCGACATGTTATTCGCTATTTCCAAAAGAAATCTTTGAGCGTTAATAAGATTTGCAGCTTTGATTGTCCAGGTTTCTATCAACTGAATTCGCAAAAGCGAAAGAAAATACATCCGCTAAAAACCAAACACTAATACTTTACTCCTTAAACACAGTTTTACTTGGGGCAGTTTATTGAGGTAATTGTCCCTTGAGACAACTTGGTTGTTCGGTTTCAGATTTCTCTGTAATCAGAATTGAAAATTTCGTATCCACCAGATCTATGAACCAACAGTTGAAGACGCATACAATAAACAAATCGTCATCGACGATGAACCTTGTGGAATTGAATGTCTGGATACTGCTGGCCAAGAGAAATACGCGGTATTTATTATTTAGACTTCCGGACATTTGTCATAAATTAAAAATTACATCAGCCTATGATTGAAAGCTGGATGAATTCTGCAAACGCCTTCGTTTTCGTATTTTCGATAACTTCGAAAAAATCTTTTACCCGAGTTGAAAAGTTTCTTGCACGAACTGCGTCTTTGCGCGGAGATGCAAAAACGCCGTTTCTTATTATCGGAAATAAATCTGATCTGGAAGCTGAGCGAGAGGTGTCTGTGAAGGAAGGTGAAATTTTGGCAAGCACGTTTGAATGCGACTATGTTGAAACGAGCGCTAAAACTCGATCAAACGTCCAGCTGTGAGTGTTTAAAAATTTTGTTGTCCTGATTTTTCTTTGATTGCTTTCGAAACTAATTTTTAAATAAATTTTGGTTATTCTCAAATGGTTTTTTCCATCTCGAAAAAAAAGTTCTTTTCATGTTATTGTTCGAAAGCTGAGAAGGGAAAATTTGCTTTTGAATTATTAAATTTGAGTTGTTTTTCTTCTTTTTTTATTTTCGAAACAAAGTGAAACTTGAAATAGCAAAGCAATAATCACTTTCGGCAATACGGCTCTCAGAATGGTTCTGTATCGTGTTGTAGTTCTTGGTGATGGTTCTGTTGGCAAAACTGGTAAGAGAATGTGTCTTAGTGTTTCCGACGCCGACTGAAAAGATAATTTAATCTTCGATATTTAGCGCTCACAACACAGGTAATAAAAGTTGCTTTGTATCTATTATCTCGTTGTACCAACTCCAATTCTTCACATATCTTATACTGATTCATTCTCTGCATCCGGAAATTTTGAATATTCGATCCGGGATCCAATAGTTGTGCTTTAACTACTTCAATGATGTAAGACTCTGAATGCAATCTTCTTCAGCTCATGATCAACGCTGGATAAACGGAGATAAATCTAAAAAATATGACCCGCATACAGAAATACGACCCGACGATCGAAGACTCATACCGGAAACAAGTTGTCATTGACAATGAACCATGCATTCTCGAAGTCCTCGATACGGCTGGGCAGGAAGAATACACAGCGTAACAACTTAAAACAGAAATATTTACGGTGGCGGAAATTTTTGAAACTGGAAAATTTTTGTCTAGACTTCGCGACCAATGGATTCGTGATGGAGAAGGATTTGTTCTCGTATTCAGTATTACATCGCGTACAAGTTTTCACCATATTGAGCGATTCCGTGAGCAGATTATGCGAGTGAAGGACCTGAATGATGATGCACCAATGCCTATTATTATTGTCGGGAACAAATGCGACAGATTTAGTGAACGTGAAGTGAGCCACACGGAAGGACTGGCTTTGGCGCGAAGATTAAATGCTGATTTTATCGAGACTAGTGCGCGGACTAAAGAAAATGTTGAGCGGTAAGTTTTACTTTAATGTGTAGATATTTAATCAATGAAAAACAGAGCGTATTTTAACGTTGTTCGAGCGATACGGACTCAAAGAGAATTGAATGGAAGAGCTATAAAGCAAAGAATTGAAAGTCGAACAAGTTTAATCCCGGGCAAAGCCAAGAAAAAAAAGCGCACTCAGTGTGCTATTATGTAAAACAACCATTATTAAAGTAACTTATGATTTTGAAATTATTTAGAAGAAAAATATTGTCAGAAGTATTGGTGTCCAAACCAAAAGTGCTATTTATAACGTCAGTTGCTATTTGAAAGATTTCCTTTCCAATAGCATCCGCTAATAAAAATTTATTTATTTCGGGTGACAGTGACAACAGTTTATGGCAATGCTTGGTAAACAAATTTTGATTGCCGCTTTGCCAATAATAATGTTGAACAATTCATTTTCTGAAACTTTTGTTGCTCAACTCATCATCATTATTTACATCATCATTATTAACGACAATCTCTTTGCTTATGGTCCTGTATAATATTGTGATACTTGGTGACGGATGTGTCGGCAAAACAGGTGAGAAACCCAGTTATCAATCAATACACACAAACACAGATATATCCTCAAACACACTTAAAAAAAATTCATCCGCATATGCATGTATATCTACTTCTCACCGTATCTATAGCTTTAACCATACAGGTAACAATTAAAAACTTTCCGAATTGGCATCTAAAATTTTTTATTCCCCTTATCGTCATACTCCCATTCTCTTCTTTGATTTTCTTCATGTAATTTCTCCGGCAGCTATGCTTCAACTACTTCGATAAGGTTAAATAGTACCGCAATTTTTTTCTACCTTCCGTCAAAGCATTAAATAACCAAGCTTCGGGCAGAAATGTGACCCAACTATCGCAGATTCATTCCGCAAACAAGTCGTTATTGATAATGAGTTGTGCATTCTTCAAGTTCTTGATACAGCAGGATTGGATGAATATACAATGTTTGTTTGCGGTACAAAAGTTAAGTGTTAAAAAAACAAAAAACAAAAATAGACTTCATGATCAATGGATCCGTGAAGGCGACGGATTCATGCTAGTCTACAGTATCACATCACGCTCGAGTTTTCAACACATTGAGCGATTGCGGGACCAAATCATACGCGCAAAGGATTTGAATGACAATTCAGCGCCAACGATACCTGTTATCCTTGTTGGAAACATGTGTGACAGGGCTGGTGAGCGCAAAGTGAAAAGATCTGACGGAATAGCATTGGCTTTGAGTTTAAAAGCAGATTTCATTGAGACGAGTGCATTAACCAGAGAGAATGTTGAGAGGTGAATTTGTACTGTTTTTTTAATTTATTTTAATTTTATTGTGCATTGATTTTATTCTTTCAGCGCCTATTTTACTTTGGTTCGTGCAATACGGTTTCAAGCAGAAAAATTTGAGAAATACCGAGAAGAATTTGAAAAGAGTCTGGAAGAAAGAATGAACAGCAGGACCGGAAAGTATTCTATCAAGTCAGCACGAAACGGGTGTATTACAATGTAGAAGAACAAAACAGTTTCCTAAAATAATTAGCCATAAATAAAAAATCAACATGACTGATGAGCTATATATTTGTATTAAACGAGATCAACAAAAAAAAAGATACAGATCGAGTATAGTTGGAACAGTTTTGAAAAAATTCTGATTATATAATAACGCAACCTTTCTTCTCGTCTTTTTTCCTTTGGTTTGAGAGTTCAGTTGTTCTTTTAATACTTCTGCTTGTTATGATACGAGTTTTCAACTCCTGCTCTCTGCGCAATGCACGAACAACATTGTAAAACGCTCTATATTCCGAAACAAAGGAGGAAAAAAATATATTTCAATTAAAACTTTTAAGTATATGGAAGTTAAATAAACCAAAATTTCCAAAATAAAAAGCAAACCTCTCAACATTGATTCTTGTTTTCGCACTTGTTTCAATGAAATCGCATTGCAATCTTAACGCCAACGCCTGACCTTCCTCTCTGCTAACCTCTCTCTCGCCGTTACGATCGCACTTGTTTCCAACTAAGATCATTGGAATACTGTCATCCGTGTCTTTGACACGCATAATTTGATCGCGGAATCGTTCAATGCGGTAAAACGTTTCACGCGAAGTGATACTGTAGACAATCAGAAAACCTTGACCGTCTCGTATCCATTGATCTCGCAGAGCTGTATATTCTTCTTGTCCAGCTGTATCGAGTACTTCAAGGTTGCATGGAATGTCGTCGATCACGACTTGCTTGTTGTATGAGTCTTCGATGGTTGGGTCGTATGTCTGGCTTGGACGATTAGGGTGTGTTGGAAAAAAGCAAAAAAAGCAGGCATACCTCAACGAATTGATTTAAACACAGCTAGAACACAGATTTGTGAGCAAAAATTCAGTGCGATTCGAGAGATTGCAACAAATGAAAGTAGCAGAATTTGTAAAAATGTTGTCAGAGACGGGAGATTTAATCAATACAAGGTAAATGTGGGTAGAACTTGCACCTGGACCGTGAGGGCTGAACAAAAATAAAGATAAATAAAATGATTTACTACTGGAAGATATATGTAGGGCTCGATGTAAAAACAGGCTGTGGGACTGTTTGAATATTTTTGACACTGATTCTCGCCCAACCACAGCGGGCCCCTAAAAGCCTGTTTCCGAATTGCCATTCATCAACTCTTATCTTGCATTTACGCACCTGTTTTGCCCACGCCTCCATCACCCAGTACTACAATTCTGTGGACAACCATCTTTGTAATCGTAATTGGATTTTTTGTTGAGTTGAAATCCAAAACAACCCTTTTCAAGTGAAAACTTGAAATCTAAAACGGCAGCTTATTCATAAATTGTTATTAAACAACAGAGCCCAAAAAATGTTCTAATCTAATTTTCTCTTTGTAACAAAAAACAAGATTAAACAGATAAGGGAAGAGGACAAAAATACGGACGAAAAGCAAAAGCAAACAGAATAACTGCACGCACTTTCCCAAAAAATCTCTCAACAACTACCGGCAGGTTTTTGTTCGTTTTAAAATTGAATGGCACATTTTGTTGAAGCGTCTGAAAGAATAGCAGAATATCTCAGGTTTCAAAGTAATGATTTTCTTTCCAGCAGTAACTGCCGGTCTCTTTGATACAAGGCCTGCAGCGATCGCATTGCTCGATGTTACATGAATATATCTATATTAGAAAAACAAAAACAAGAAAACAACTAGCATAAATGGCGCAATCAAGAAAAAACCTCTACTTTATTTTCGGAAAAAGCATTCCACATTACTTGAATCTAATGCTGATGGTTCAATGAACGTGAGCCCGTTTTCAGCCGTCTAATTGTTTTTTACTTCTATTATCATTTTAGCTCTAAAACTAAAAAGCTCACAAGCAAAAGCTTTCGCCTCTTCTGACGATACTGCTTTCAAACGCTTTAAGTCGCTCTTATTTCCAACAAGTATAATTTGAATATTGCTGTCGGCGTGATCTCCAACGTGTGGCATTTTCGTATGAACTGACTTTCGCAATATTGTGCACGTGAAGGGCACCAACAGCCGGACGGTAATAGCTGACACAAATTTCTTCGAAATTTTTTCATCCAAGCAATCCACGTAAGGCAGGGCACTCACGCAAATGTGATGGCTCAGTAGCATTTCTGGTCGGCCGCGTTCCAGATCTGCGCCTTGATAGTTTTTGTGTCAGCCTAAATCATCTGGGTGTCGAGATTGAACTCGTTACGTGTGAACCGGGAAAGCAAGTTGGATTTGCCAACACCAGGATTACCGATAATTGCGTACGAGAAAGTTTTGCGTTTGCGAAAGTTGAGGCATTAATTTGGTTGAGTTTTGGCTGCGAAAGGCACCAGAAAGTAGTGAAGGTGTCACCTATCGAAAAAGCAATCGTATTCTAGAACGAACTCAAAGGAAAACCAGTATTGGAAGTCGAGTTGAAAACACAACAAAACACTCACCATCGTCTTTGGACATATTTGGGCCGCTTGTTTTTTTTTTCTCGTTCCCCAATTTTGCCACAATTATTGTCAAATCTCCTACTCAATAATTCCTATAATCCGCTACATCAACCAAAGAATTAGCATATCAAATGGTTTTCCGTGATACCAAAAATGTGGGTAAAATTTTTTTACCGCAAATAAAATAGCATCTTTTTTAAGTTTAACTCCAGATCACTCTAGTTACTGTATCCCATTTCTGTATTGTATTCTTGAGTCGTATGCTGACTTCATGCATTTGACATGAATTTGCCATTTTAATTGAAAAAAGCAAATGTTCTGGTCAAGATCATCATCACTTACATCAGCAAGTACAACACTATCACAGACGCAAAACGATACTGAAGTATGCGCACTGCCCACATCTAAATTATCGGAGCCAAAATGCAAGCCATGCTGCGCTTGCCCCGAAACCCGCACAGTTCGTGACGAATGTGTGATCACGTTTGGCGAAGACGCTGTACAATGCAAGGATTTGATCTCGGCTCATCAGCAATGTATGCGATCAATGGGTTTCAATATTTGAAAAACGAAAAAACAATAAATGGTCTCGTGTATTCATTCTTTGCAGTAGCAGGCTTGCGAACGTCAAAAATAAACATTTTTGCAGTATTTACATACCCACTATTAATTTTCAAAATCTGCTCGTATAGTAAACTATATTGCCGATTTTACTCACACGCCCATACTTAAGCAGAATCAAATCAAGTTTCTTTGAATTTTCGGCAAGATCTTTGATGTATGGCATAATGTCTGTTGCTTTCCATTTTCGGCGTTCATGAAAAAGTTGCTCCAGTCGCTCTTTGGCCGCTGCTGGAAGTTTGCTTTTTCTGTTCGAACAATCAGTGATTCGAAAATCGATTTGAAATCATTAAACAGGGTATGAACTAACGGAAAATATTTTATATAGCAATCAATCTCGCTGACTTCATCAAGAATATATAGACCCTATTTTTGCAACAGGGCGTTGTTGTTGTTATTTTTTAGTTGTTTTTTTCGCTGGTGAAAGATTGCTAGAGAAACAGAAGTTACTTGGAGGTAATCGAGGGACGGTTTGAAAATACTCGGTGTGACTTTACTCCATTGATCCATAAAGTTTTCAACATTAATTTGACTCTGTTCAAACCTGTCATCAGATTTTTTGGATAAAAAAAAAAAAAGATCGATGAATTAACCTTTTGAGAAATTAACAGTTCTGTCCCAGTAGACCTGCAAATTTTTGGTCCCGATAATTTATAAATACCAGATCCTGTTAGTTTTTGTATTTCGGTTTATTCGTTTTAGTTTCAGTTATTTTTGGGGTCTAATTACCTTGTTTCAATTCATCTGTAATCAGGTGAAAGCAATGCAAAATTATTTCTTCAGGGATATCATTGTCTGCCATCATTGAAACAGCATCAGAATTTATCATTGCATTGTAATCCTTCTCATCAATATCCACAGAAGCAATAAAAAGGTGCAAAAACCTAAAGAACATCAAATACACAAGCGAACGAGAGTCATAATGAAATTAAGTGAGTTAGACGGTGGGTGAGCGATGGAGAAACGAGAAGAAAGAGAGCACTCAACTCGTTAAGAAATGTCGGGCTAACAAGTCGATAAACTCCACCAATCTCAACTGCTCCAATTTCGTTCAGCGCCGCATTCAATTCTACGCGGCTTGCCTGCACAACACCACCCAAATCATGCAACGTGTATTCCAGGTGTTTTTCATTATTCCGGTTTGTCGATGCGGCTAAAACGCGTTTTTGCTCCTTGTATGGCCCACAGTAGATAGTTGGCGCAAGCAATGCGTGTAATTGGTCGATCGCGGTGGGGACGACTTTCTCCATTTCGATGTAGGATTTGACTGAGGCTTCGACAGTATATTCAAAAGTAGGCTCTTTGAGCATGAAAGGAGTGTCTTCTGGGTTAATGGTAGCAGTAATTTCTGTATTGTTTTTCGATACTATCATCAAAGTGTTTGATGTTTGGACTAGCTTGAGAGCGAATGTAGCATTATCTATATTCGGATTTTTTTTTTTTGTTCAAGGTTATTACTGGATGTATGAAGTTTACCTGAAGTGATTACTGCGTCCGCCGATTCGGATCCGCGAATAGTTAGTGGTGATGAATTTGCTTCCGAGTCAAAGAGTGGTGCAATGTCAGCTGGAAGTTGCAGCAGCCGCCATACAAATCCACACCGAGCATCGGTATTATTTGTCTCTGAACCACCGTATTTGTTCCTATTTCGCTGCGGCAATGCCGGAT
The DNA here is from genome assembly GCA_027596945.1 of Physocladia obscura. Taxonomy (NCBI): domain Eukaryota; kingdom Fungi; phylum Chytridiomycota; class Chytridiomycetes; order Chytridiales; family Chytriomycetaceae; genus Physocladia; species Physocladia obscura. The sequence continues at coordinate 40,459 of JADGJH010000009.1, forward strand.
AGCGAAGCGTTGCTGTGTTTTCGATGGTCATTTGTTTTGTTGAAAGAAAAAGTCCGAAAAAAGGTATCATTTTTATTGAGAAAGATCACACTGGGTAAGCCGGGTTGTTCAAACAAAGATACGGTTTTAAATCAGTGCTTGTAACAATGACAGTGATATTCGCTACAAAATTGCCACCCGAAGCCTTAGTTGATGGCGCAGTAATGTTGAAATCAGCGAGTTTTCCCGAAAGTGGGCAACGAATGTTGCTGACGCTGCAATAGTCATAAATCTGCAAGTTTGTTCAAAGTTTTATTAAAAAGCTGTTGGACCACTTGGCAAAAATTTGTTACCGTGCTCGACTTGAACAATTTCTTTCCTGTTTCAGCAGTGATTAGTTGGTATGTAAAATTCAAGCTACCGGCAATGAATGTGTGGGATTGAGACCAATTGACTGTAATATGAATCGGATTTGGCGGTTTATACACGTTCACCGAGATTTTGGATGGTACTGGGTTCGAATTTCCTCCACAGGGACTCCAAACATTTTGTAGCAAGGATATGCTGGTCAAGGGTACGCCAACGGTGAGACTTGATGTGACGACAAGAATTGCAAGAAGAAATGCGCTCATTTGTGAAAGTTATTTGGATCAAAAGCATTTCCTGCTTTCTTTTTCTTCGATTTCAATCCGCCAATCGGAATTCAGTGATTGTTTTGTTCAAAAATTGCTATTTCATTGTTTTCAGGGCATAAAACAAAAAGAACAATGTGAAATTTTAAAATAAGCCTTTAGATCTGGTGTTTGAGAGCAAAAATGCTGAACTTTATTAAGGTGCTCCGAGTATATGAAATAAAGTAAAGTAAATTAATAAGAACATACCTAGCAAAAATGCTAAACTCAAACCCCAGGGAAAAATTCCATTTTCAGGTGAGAGTCGGAAGAATTCTAGAAGCTCCAAATAAAAGACATGTTTGCACTTTCTGAATTAGAAACTGGTTTCAATAATTCCCTGCTATTTATATAGGAATTGTGAAAGTCCTCGTGTTTTGGCTGTAACACTTACTCACTTTTTAATTGATGAAATACTTAATGATCACAAATCTGATCACTGAGATAAATCCACAGTCAATAATGTGTATAACAAATATCAAATTGTATTTTATATCAATTTTTAACAGATCTAAAGCCAAACAAACCAAATTCCCAAAACTCAACTCTTTTGTTACCGGAATCAACATGTATTCAAATTTACGTAACACACGATTCCCTAACTGAATATTCGGCAGACCAACTGAAAACTACATATACCTCTCAAAATATTGGAGCAAGAGATTGAATTCTTAGGTGTGCTATCAAAATAATTGATTAAGTCACAAAAGCCATTCTGAACAGAAATTAGACATGCTAACAAAAAAATTAGTTTTAGATGAATAATTCAAAAGAAGTCTTCCACAAAAGCCAATATGAGAATAAAATGAGTACTTTGTTTTATTCTGTAATCCCATGTATAAGTGTTCAATGAAGTGAAAGCTTGGAAAGAGAGAAATTTTGTCGAAAATCTTGCCGATCACATGCCCCACAGCACATAAGCCGTTAGTTAGATAAAACACCACAAGCTTATTATTCTTGAAACAAAACTTTCTATTTTATTATGACAGCCAAGAAACTATTTTCATGCAGATACACCATATTACCTAAATAATTCCACTGGAATTTCTTCAGAATACAATTGTAGTTCTATCGGGCAAGAGATGCGAGGAATATCAGCACTATTGCCCATGGTTCCGTCGGAAATTATTCGGAAAGCCTCAAATTTCAAACTTTGGGAAATTAAAATGGGATTGAGTCCCATGCGTATGTCCAATCGAGAAAAACAAAAAAAATCGGACCACGTGCTGCAATTTAACATCGCTTAAAATACTCTTTTTTCAAATAAAAATTTTTAAAGCTGGAGGGAGTGGAAAGAAGCAAAATTTGATATCGAATCAGTGGACGTTAATTCGGAAAATTTAAAATAAAGAAGCAAGCTGATGTTATGGAAATTATCAAGAGAAATAATAGATCTTTGCGTAGAAACGGCTTATTGAATTCACGTTGTAAATCTTTCAAAATTTGAAAAATCTCTATGGCAACAGTTGATCAACGACCGTGTCAACTCTCGACACAGCCAAACTATAAAACAAGAGATTTTCATGCCGTAACCACAAATACTTCTTCGATTTCCGAATCTATTTCTTCAGCCAGCAGCAAAAACATTGAATATGACATCTCTGATCAAGTAAATTTACGAGCAAGAAATTCAAGCGTTTTAATTTCGAAAAGACGGAGATCAACAAATTACGGTCAATCGACGGGTCTACTGCCGCCAATCACGAATTCGGAAGTTTTCCAATCGACGCGACTGATTGGAATCAATTCCAAAATTTCAGAGGAAGAAGCGCAAGAGTCAACTCATAATGGTTGGAGTGGGCCAAAGTTTGGAGCACAGCCTATAATAAGTCGAACAAAAGGGAAGCGAAACGTGCTTATGTTTAAGCTTTCTGATGTCACCCTCTTTGACAAAATTGCAAAATGGAAGACAAAAGATCGAACTGTTCAAGAGGCATGGGATATATTTGGCAAGGCATATTTCTTTTAAATATTGACGAAATAAACTCTATTAAAACAGGTGCTCAATCTGTTTCAATCACGTCATCTGCAGACGCGATCATAAAACTTCACTTTGGAATTGAAAGATTTGATTACATACTGAAATTTAGCCTTGCAGCCAAACAAAAACAGGCCATTCGAAGTAGATTTGAAATGAAGCTGCTCCAAAAAGGTATAATTATTGAGCGTGAAACTTCAATGGAAGATCCAAACGAAGTGTTTATTAAATTACTGGCACCGTTTTCTGTGCTATGTGCCGAAGCACAATTGATGAAGTTAAAGCTCCCACTTCAAGCAGACAATGTAAGATTTTTCGTGCTTGGCAAACAATAAAATGAATAATAAAACAGAAATATACGCGCAACTTTTCAATAATTTCAACTCCCAGACGAACAAAATTTGATGATCTAGTTAATTTCTGCAAAAAATTGTTGCCGGTTGATATCGACACAAAAACTCAATCTGCAACATTCAAACGGAAAGATTTGGCAAGGTTTAAAGGCGGGGATGCACATGTTACAGACATTGCGACAATCCAAACTCGGTTTTTTCGAGATAGCCACAGATCTTTGCTAGTGAGAAATAAATACCAAGCAAAGTTGAATACTAATGATTTAATCTTTATTAGACATACAATTTGATTTCACATGTTGAGATAACAGTGCCTATAACAACTATTGTTTCAAAACAAAAAGAAAGAAAAGGTTTACTTATTTCGCATTCCTTCTGCTGAAGATTACAACTTTGATAGGAATCGACTATCTTCTTAGCGAAGGATTTTACTCAGCAATGTTCCATCTGCATGATGATGATTCAAAGGAGAAATCCAAACGAGATTTTTTGAAACACGAATGGGTTCAAAAATATTTTGCGACACAGCCAATTGATGAAGTAGCTGCCTACTTTGGAGAAACTGTGGGTCTCTATTTTGCATTTGTTGGATTTTACATTATGTGGCTTTTGATTGCCACCACACTTGGTATCATCGTTGTTCTATATGGTTTGGCACAAGCCAGAAGGTGCAGTTAATTGCGCTCATGTTACATTACTAATGATTTCTTTGTTTGTAGTGGCAATGACGGAAATTTTAACTGGTTCGTCTTATTTGACAACGATTTGACTCCGTTTTTTGGTCTTTTCATGTCTTTATGGGCTATTTTAATGCCTATAGCGTGGGATCGACAAACGACATTCTTTGCTTGGAAATGGTCAACTAGTGAATATCAAAAAGAAGAAACAAAGAGGCCCCAATATAAAGGAGAATCAAAAAGGTTGTTGTCTTTAGTTCCCTAATATTTGCCGTCGTATTTAACCCCAAACTAGGCGGAGTCCTGTAACTGGAAAATGGGAAATGGTTTTTCCGGATCGAAAACGCATCGGACGACAGGCGGTTTCATCGCTTGTAATACTTCTGTGGATATTGTTAGTTTCTGCCAGTATCGCGGCACAAGTGTCAACTGGATCATATCTATCACCGATCATCAACAACAGTATTGTGATTGATATAATAACATCCTTGTTAGGTGACAAGTTTCTGTACAAATGCTGTTAAGACTAAACATAGCCCATTAAGGTCTTGCCTCTATTGTAATTATGAAAATTCCGTTTGGATCAATTGTTGAAAAATTGAATGAATGGGAAAATTAGTTGAGTTAAATTTGAGTTGTTTCAATTTGTGACTTTTGCTTTTCAGCCGAACAAAGTCGCAATTCGACAATGCTTTAACAGTCAAAACTTACATCTTTGATTTTTCAAATAGTTATTCTCAGGTATAACAGCCTAGAGTCTTTTAATACTGTTTTAAATTTGAAATGTAGCTCATATACTATGCTTTTGTAAAGCCCAATCTTCAAAACGCTGATCTTTTCGGACAGAAAAGTTTAAACGATAGCTGTACAAAGAACGAATGTGCATCTGGTTTGACCATCAACTTATTTGTAATTTTCATTGGTGGCCAGTGTGAGTTACAAATTTTATTTGGTTCATGTAAAAATACTTTCAAACTTTGTTGAAGTTCTTGAAAGGTTTCAAGAATTGGCTGTTCCATTGATAAAATCCAAGTTCAAGCAATTGATAATATTAATTAGACTTCGATACCGTCAAAGCGAAATCTTAAACAAAAAGAAAGTGGATCCATCACTTGAGTCCATGGAATTGGCAGCAAAAGACTTTTTAGCTGGCAAACGCAAGGCGTCTGTAAACAACAAGTCTATTTCAGAAAATCAAAGAAGCTCAGTGACCATGATGCCATCTATAAATTATGATTGCGTCGAAATTAAGCAAGACAATCTGCTGCCCGACTATCCGAAAAAAATCCCTGTGTTACAATTCAAAAACAAATCAGATCCACAAAACCCGAAAATGCAATCAACGGAAGCAAATTTATTCCCATCTGCGCAAGGTGATGGAAATAAGCCCATGCTTTCAGCAAATTTCGTGAATGAATTAACTCAAATTACTACGCGAAAAAGTTTCTCATCGATGAAAAGTGCTGCAGCTGATTTGGTCCACTCACTACCTTTCTTCGAGATGGATAATCACCAGTTTTTTATTAACATGGATCATAATAAACTTCCGCAGTATTATAGAGACGATAAATTGAATCCATTCGGGGGAATTCGCGAAGAATATGCGCAAAAAATAATTCAATTCGGATATATTGCACTGTTTGCTTGCAGTTTTCCACTTGCGCCGCTCTTCGCGCTTATAAATAACATATACGAGCTACGAGCTGATGCGTTCAAAATGCTAATTGTGAGTCAACGACCTGAACCATTTCTCGCTCAAGATATTGGAATTTGGAGGACCATAATTCAAGTTATTGCGTTGACGAGTGTGATGACAAATTCGACACTTGTTTCTTTCACGAGTCCAGCATTCGACACACTATTTACGAATAACTTGAGCTCAGGAGAGCAACTGGCTGTGAGACTTGGATTTATAATAATATTTCATTATGCTGTACTTACATTGGCGCAAGCGTTCAAAGTTTTGATGCCTACTACACCGCAGATAGTCGGGATTGCGGTCGCGCGTGCTCAATATCTGGAAAAAGTCCATATGGACCAAGATTTGGAGGAGGAAGATGAAATTTATAATCCTGAGTCGATTGGAACACTGTGTTGATTGAAAGAAGAAAAAAATATGAAGTTGATTACTTTTTATTCAGTCGAAGATGGTGGAAAGCGAAGCTCTTCTCTCGTTTTCTTTCACAATTTTCTTTTGTCTTTTCGTGTCTTTCGCGGATTCTTCCTCCCTGCGTCTCTTTTCAAAGCTGTGTTTTGTAAATAAATCTTTCCAATAAAAACCTCAAAAACCAAAACTCACACTCGACTGTTTGGTAAATATTCTGGATTTAAGCAACCCTGTAATTTTGCACCGACTTCCTTTGCTCTCACACTGACAATGCTTTTCGTATCTTTGGCCATTTTTTCAAACTCAATTTGCCCCATAATCGCATCTTCCACGCTGCTGAGTTTTTGTTGTAATGCCGCTATTGTATCTGTGCCGACCCAGTTGATTCGATAGCTTATATATCTGTCCAAATCATCGCGTAAAAATTGCTGTTTCGGCTGCGAATCTGATTTATTTGTAGCCAGAGTTGCATCTAATTCTTTTGAGGCAAGAACAAAACAGCCAAGAGCAATTTGGCTGCTTTGGTGAGTCAGTGACAAGTCTGAGCAAAGTGCATTTTGCATAAGTTCACGCGCGCGAGTGTACATTTTGACAAGATTATTGAGCGCTTGTTTACGTGTATCGTGCGATGTATACGCGGTGGAAAAGTATGTCTGCGAAAAACGAGAAAAGTTATTGCAACAATAACAAACAAAACACAAACGCTCACTTGCAGATCAAGAAATAAGCCGTGCAGCGGCCATTTAACTTGGCGTACCATGAAATCAAATCCAACCGCGTCTGCGACAATCAACTCATAATCTCGGATGACATCGACGTCCGGACGTTGAAATTGAGGAACTTTCGCAAGGAAATCAGTAAGCGGGATATAGCTTGATTCGATCTTTGCTGCCAAAAATATACAAGTGATAAGAACAACTTTGATGTCGTGGTTGAAGACAGCTTGTGTCAAATAAAATCGCTTGAACAATGAAATAGATGTGGCCTTCAATCGAACAATGATTTAGAGACAAATTATGAAAAAATGAGCTCAGTTCATTACATGCACAGTGTCATCTAATTTGAAAACTCGAATAAAGTTTGCTATCTTCGATGTTTCGTAGACTTTACAAAGTAGGATTTGCTCTTGACAAGAAACAAACCTGTCTCTGGGACAGATGGTATAGTCGGGATTCTCGGACTACTTTTGATCTTCATAACAGAAAGAATATGTAAATGAGGGCGGTAGAGACCTTTTCTTCAGCCATAGCAAGCATTGCTTTTTCGATATTTGATTCGTGGTTTTCTTCACGCTTCCGCAGTAGCGCAACAGCATTTTCAAAAAGTGGCTTGGAGTTCTGAGAATGTAACGGTCGACTTTGTGTTTGCGCAGTTTGTGTTTGTGGTTGAGTTGTCATTCTTTAAAAGAAATTTGTTGAATTTCAAAGATCATCTGTCATTGCATCAGCAGCAATTCTAATAGATTTAATTCTGTTAGCCAGGATTTAACAACTAAAGCATCTCCCGCCACAAAAACCGTTTTCGGCCAGAAAAAAAGAAAAAAAATAATTAGTCAGCCAACGTCTGTGTTAGCGTTGGTGGTTAGCTACTAGGACATAACAGAAAGTTATGTGCTGTTTCATCTTCTAAGAACTCAAGTTTGTAGTAGCATCTGTTTTTTTTGTTG
>JADGJH010000010.1:0-30560 GCA_027596945.1 Physocladia obscura
AAAAAGAAAAAGGAAAGGAGAAAAAAACAAGAAAAAGAAAAAGAAAAATCCACCTTCAACCAATTCCGAAAATATCCATCACAATCAATCTCCTCCTCCACCGCCAAACCTCAAAACCCTTTCCTTCCACCCCCTCACCATCTCCATAACTCTCGCAAAATCCGCCACATACCCTGCCTCCACGCAAACACGCCACAACCCGCCCTTCTCAGCATGCCCCAAAAACTTGCCGACATCCCCCGCCGTCATGCCGCCGCTGCCGCCGCCGCGCTCACGCATCCGCACCGCATCCGCAATGACAGCCTTCATCGCCGGCAACCGCACCGTCAAAAACTCCGCGTCCGTGTACACTTTGCGGAACGCGTGCGCGTGGTGACGTTCAATGACTTTCAAAATGTGGAGCTCTTCGGGTGCCGGCGCGTTGCCGCTGCTGGGTGCGAGTGTGGCGTGGTAGTTAATGTGGTGCGTTTCGAGGATTTTTTGGATGGACGGGCGGAGCGATGGGGCGAATATTTCGAGGATTTCCATCATGATTTGGTTTGGAGTGTCTGTGCTCGCGAGAAAGAGTCCCGGCATGTCGGTTGTTTTTGTTATTGCTGCTGCTGCTATTGTTTGATAGGGAAGATGAGAGTGTGTTGGCGGTTGGTTGTTGTTAAATAAAATGATAATTACCAGGCATCTTTTTCTTGTGCACCAAAGATCCATCATCACCGCAACCCTCTTCATCTGTACTTTCGTTATACGTTGCTCGTCTCCGTTTCAATTTTCCATGCTCTCTCTTTTCTTCTTTTTGTTGCTGCTGCGGCTGTTGTTTCTTTTTTCCCTCCGGTTTGTCACTTTCGAGCAGCTCCAGCAACCGATCCGCCGCGTCTTTTCGTTTCTGTTCCTGTGCTTCCTTTATCTTTTGCCGCTGCTGCTCCTGCTCTCGCTTCTGCCGCTGTTTCAGTCCTGCCGCCGTTGCTGGTGCCGCTCCTGGTGCTTTTGCAATTAAAGTTGTTTTGATCGTTGCCAAAGGCTTTACTCCTGAAGACTGCAGTACCGCTACCGATTGCTGCGGATACTGTTGTTGCGAAATGCTGCCGTTTTTGCTACTACTACTACTGCTGCTGCTGTTCAGAGGTGTCGCTGCAGTTTGTTGTTGTTGTTGTTGCCCCAAAGAAGCAAGTATCATACGCACAAACGATTCCGGCGTCTCTTTGTAATTTGAAATCGTCTCGAGGGATTCAATCATTGCCTTGGTGCACAAGTTTTTATCTATTTTTTTTTTCAAATAGTGTTATTAGCATACTTTAAAACAAAATTAGTATACTAGAAAACAAGAAAAAGAAAGAAGAAAAGAAAAATAATTAAAAAATAAAAAATTGAAGGAACAAAAGGAACGGGAAAAAAAAAAGAAAGGGAGCAACAAAACAGATAGTTAAATAGAAAGAGAAAAAAAAAATTTTTTTTTTTAACCATTCGAGAGTAAAACTACTTTCGCGCCCGAAAACTTCTGCTGACAAAACCGCGCATAATCAAGAATCCTGTCATCGTTTGTCATAACGTCGCCACCGTTGCCAATGTTGCCTCGGATATCCTCTAAAGTTTCGCCGTCCCGTTGGCCAACGATATTCTCTGCACGGCTTATAAACGCCTGGTATATCAGATTGCCTGCATATCGTGCCATTACGCTAATATCTCCCTGCGAAGATTTTCGAAAAGTTGCATTCTAAAACATTTTTTTTTTTTAATGCTAATATTATTATTATTGCAAATTTTCTTTTTTTATTTTTTTTATTTACCTTAAGTCCATCCAATTCCCGGATTACTACTTTCGGGACCATGATGGGAGCGTGTGGCGGAAGCAAAGAGAGTAGTGACTTGCAAAACGGGCCATGTGAAATCCAGAAGTTGGTATCGATTACAATCATGGCCGTGTATTTATGAGAAAGTTGTATTTTGGGTGGTGGCACAGCAACTGCAGACAATGACGACAATGATATTGCTTGTTTATTTTGCTTTTTATTATTTCTATTATCATTATTCGCAGTGGTAGTGGAAGTTGCATTCGCCTTCTCTGTTGCAAATAATAAACTTGAAGAGGATGAGGATAGCGATTCCAACTGGTGTTGCTGTTGTTTCTGCATTCGTATTGGAGTCGAAATTGAAGGCGATAGTGGTGGTGATCCTTGTTGTTGCTGCTGTTTGCGGAACGTGGTAATTTCGTTATTGAGGTGAAGAAGAAACCTTTCGTCGTCAATATCCATCATTTCCACGTCGTCTCCGTCAATGCCTAACGGCGGCGGTTGTGCGGGGAATTGAAGATGTTGTTGTTGTTGTTGTTGTTGTTGTTGTTGTCCAAACCAAAAAATGGGTCCGGCGTCCCTGGTTCCTGCTGCGGCAGGGTTTGTTGCAGCGCCAAATGTGAAGGCATGGTTGCGAAAATTTTGCAGTTGTATAGTTTGTTGCCCTTGGGTTTGGTGTTGTTGCAGGAATGGCAGATGCCGCTGCTGCTGTTGAAGGAGGGTCTGGTGTTGTTGGTGTTGGTGTTGCTGTTGCTGCAATAGTTCCTCCTGTTCGTGACGCTGCTGGAGATCCTGCAGATGGAGTTGCTGTGGAGATTGCAGTTGCAACTGTTGGTTTTGCTGTTGCTGCTGCCGCTGAAACTCCGGGTATTGACGTTGCTCGTGCAGTTGCTGCTGCTGCTGCTGCTGCTGCTGCTGCAACGGCCGTTGGTTGGCCGAGATGACGGGCGGCCAGCCGCCACGGGTAAAGGTGTTCTGCATTGTTGTTCAAGTCTTTATTATTACACTATTTCAGCAAGCCCCGTGACGCGAGGAGACCCTTTGCGCTCTTGAAGCCAAAGACGGCTGCGGCAGACAGGTCGTTGGAGGCGCGAGCGGCGGAGGCCAGGTCCTGCAGGCGGCGGTCGAGGAAGGCGAGCGAGTCGACGAAGGCGGGGCTCTTGTCGGTGGTCATGAAAAGCTCTGTTGCGGCGTAGACGGCGGCGAGGAGGCCGCGCTTCGAGTACCAGGCGCAGGCGGCGTCGGCGCGGGCGTCGCGGTCGCCGGCCACGTGCCACATCTCGTCGGCGAGTGCGGCGAGGTTCGCGACGGCGGCGGGCGCGTGGGCCGGCTGCGCCATCAGGGCCAGCGCGCCGGGCCACACGTGCGCCAGCGGCTGCACGTACGCGAGCCGCCGCGCAACGACCGTCCGCACGCGCGCCGTCATGCCGCGGTGCTGGTGCTGGTGCTGGTGCTGGTGCTGCAGCTGCGCGAGCTCCGCCGCCAGCGCCGCGTCCGCCGAGAGCCGCGCCGTCGCCTCAACCACAAACTGCTCGGCGAGCGCAACCGGCCCGCGTGCCACCGCCGACGCCGCCATTGCGCTGAGTCCGCGCGCCGTGCTCGCCGACCGCAGCGCCGTCCACGTGAACCCGTGCGCCGTCACGTGGCCGTCGTCCAGCGCCGTGCGTATCAGCAGCCGAGCCAAGTCCCCTCCTTCGGCCCCTTCCGCTCCTTCGCCGCCTGCCCCTGCCGTGATCCGTATTGCGCGCACATCCGGCGCTGCGGTTACATACCCTCGTCGTCGCATCAATACCCTTTTCCCCAACCCCACCATTGCTTGTCGCGTCCTGACAAACATTGTCAAAAAGTGAAAAAAAAGCCCTGTTGAAAGTTTATATCAACCTTACAAAAACAATGGTCGTTCTTTTCTAAAAACGGTGTGATTGCAATATTTTATTTCTTAAACGAGGCTACAGTGGTGGGATATTAGGAAAAATACTCCACCGTTGCAACGTGTGATGCTACTTTTGCCACATTTTGTGACAAGTTTGCCGTGGTCGGGTGTACTGCGCCGTGGTATACATGTGCGGTACCCCACCAAGTAACAGGCATGAAATTTTTCTGATTTATCAGAGAGAGTTTCGTAATTGCATTTAGTTGCTGAAAGACATATGGCAGAATGGAAAAGTTCATTTCAAAAAAAAGAAAATTGCTTCTTTGCATTCTTTTATTTTGCCAGAATATAAAAACATGCAACATAAAAACAAAAAAAAAATAATAATAATAAAACGTGAAGGAAAAAAGGAGAGATTGAATAAAAAATAAATCACACACAAATTCACACAACTTCCGCTGTGAATACTTTTCGAGACCGTATTTCAGAATCGACACCGTTCTCACTGCCTTCGTCAGATCCAACTGCCGAATCGGAAGAAATACTCAAATCAATCAACTTTATCTTTTCTGGCTCAGGAGTCATTGCAGCTTCTCCAGCCTGAATTCCAGTCGTGAGCGGCTTTCCATTCAGCAATTCTGACGCGCGCTCCATCAATCGTACCGGAATAATTGATGGATTCGATCGGTATAAAATCATCAATCGTAGCGCATCGCAAGGAGCAATAACTTGCTCTGGAACTGGGTTAGACACAAAGTCAAGAGTAGCTTCAGTATCGTTCATGACTGATTGGTACATGCGGTTTAATTGGTATCTTGTGCAGTATCCAAGAGACAAGTGAAGATCAATACGGCCCGGACGAATAAGAGCGGGGTCCAAAACCTCAGGGTGGTTGGTGGTCATGATGATTATGACGTTTGGTTCCAGCATATGCCCATCAAGACAGTTGAGCAGCATGGAAAGGGTGAATCCACTGAATAGAGAACCTTTTCCGAGTTTCAAATCACCAAAATCCATGCCGCCAAAACCGCCACCACTGCCAAAGCCACTTCCAAATCCTCCGCCAGATGGCAAAGATGGACCAATCATTGAAGATCCGCCATAGTCTCCCATCATTCCAAAACCTGAGTCCAGCATGCTGTCAAACATGTCATCATCGTCATCCTTGTAGATTTCCATCAAATTGAGTTTCTTTTTCGGTTTCTTTTCGGCATCCCCGTCTTCAGCGGCATCAGCGGTAACTTCAGCCTTCTCGACTTCAAGAAGCTTCTCTTCGGCCGCCTCTCGCTTTTTTCGCTTGATTTCCATTTCTTTTTCCTTCAACGCACGCATTTTGTCAACTTTTTTGAGTGCAAAGCGACGTTCACGTGTATGCACCTCTGCAGACTGTGCGTCAATATCTTCGAAAACAATAATCGAGTTTCGAGGAACAGACGCGAAGGCAGATTGCAGTTCATTGTCGGTTTTGATGTCTTGTAGATTGATGTAATAGAGATCACGATTGTATGTGGCAGAGATAGCATTAATCAATGAGGTTTTTCCTGTGCCTGGCTTTCCAGAAAACAGATATCCACGACGGTATGGCAGACCCATACGTTTGTAAAAGTCTTTGTCGCTGGAAAAGGTCTCCAGATCCTTGAGAAGAAGAGTTTCTTGGGTCACGTCGAGAGCAACAGAAGAGAGGCCGCGGGATGAGCGCAAGTTCTGGACCCACCGCCACCAGGAGCAGTCGGCAGGGCGTTCGTACCGCGACCGCCTCTTCTTTGCCGCTTGATTTTTGGCATAAAGTTCAGAGATTTCATTGAGAGTTGTTTGCATAGATTCGAGGGTTGCGACTTCGCCGTCAACGCGACGAATGAGGATGGGCGGTTCACGGTTGATGAGGGGATCTGGGGCGCGATCGTTCTTTTTGTCATCGCCACCTGAGGGCGGGGCGTTGGAGTTGGAGTGGTCAAATTGACAGATGAACTTTAAGGAGTTGAACTCTATTTCTAGTTCGCGATCGTTGAGGGGCAGGATGTGGAAGCGGGGAATGTCAATCTTGTAGTATTCATTGTTATCTTCTTCCTCCGAGTCGCTGTCATTGTCATGCTCCGGCACGTACGGCACCATGCGGAACTGGCCCTTCGTCTGACGTTTTGAACGGTCCGTGATAAGCCAGGCCAGTGCTTTCCAGTGCATGTTTTCCTGGGCTTCATTCCACTCATCCATTCGGTGAAACTCAATCTTGACACTCAGATTCACCTCATCGGCCTCGCCATCCTCAAGGTCGATTACTTGACGTATACCGCTCCCAATCAGCCCAATTAGACCCATCACCAAAGTTACCAGCGACGACACCACAAACATGTCCACCACCATGTTGCCCGAGTTCACACTGACCAGCGACGGCAGAAACGCCATCAGACACCCTTGCATCTGTGCTCCAATGAGGATATCTAATGGTTTACGATAATCAGCTAAAAACTACTAAACTTAACTTGCAATAGTTCTATCTTTTCTCTTAAACCATCTATCTCGCTTCAACTAGTAAAACACTCAAACTACGATGCTTAACGCAAGCACTCACTAACAGCGCTTAACAGCCAACGCTCACCTACTATCGGTCGCAGACTGCCGTTGTTGTCTCCGTCTAGGGCCTCACGCATTCCCTTTTTGAACGACCGCCATCCTTGAAGTATTGTTTGATGCATTTTCCTGTGTGAATGCTTTTTTTGTATAATTATATTTAAAACGTTTGAAACTTGGCATTTTGTATTGAATTTTTGTGGCAAAGCAAATGTGGAATTTTTCACATCGGACTTGTCCTTCTCCACCCCAGCACATCGAAAATGAAAAAAAGAGAGAAAAAAAAACAACTTGACCTTTTCTTGTTTTTGTTATCTAAAATATCGAATTGATTTTGTCAAACAGGTTGTTGTAGTGATCTGGCGGACTTGATACTAACACCAGCATTAACTAATACACTGAAACACAATATATTCCGCTCCATTCTGCTCCATCTTCAGAAAAAAAAAAAAGGTCAACTAAAAAGAACTCAAGAAATTTCATTTTCAGATTGTTTCCAGGATGTTGAAATTTTAATTAATACCACTTTATTGGACCAAAACTTCTGTCAATTTTTTTAATCAAAGAAGCCAAACAGAGCTTTCACTATGCCAAAAATTATTTGTGAAGAAATGAAGACATATGGATCAACAAGGCGCAATTTTTGAAATATGCATGTCTATTAATGAAGAGTTGGCACATGCTTGTTTTTCATATGCAAATTACATTTGATTCATGAAAGTATTGATTCTAATAAAAAATTTGAAGCTTATTTTATTTTTTTAAACTGTGATAAAAAAACAATGTTAAAAAAGTAAGATTTGAAAGCAGCAGAGCCTCAAAGCTCAACTGGTGTCTCTCATGGTGAAAGGCTGGTGGCAGTGCAATCAGCCAAAACTAGTAAGAAGTGGAAAATCAGTGACCCTGCAACATCTGCATCAAATAATTTAGTCTCATGATAGCAAATTAATGGGAAATAGGCCCAGAATGAACTTGAAACATGTCTGAACAGGTATTGTTCTTCACACTCTGGAGATAAATAAAATGAATAGAAACTACAGGTAAGTGCAGTTAATAAATAAAAACACAATTTTTCTCTTTTTCCTTGTAAAAAACTGAGTCTTTGTTCTGGCACCACCAGCAACAAGAACCTTCTATTTGCACCTAGGCTGTATCCTGTAAATGCCAGCATCTAGAGTCACCTTATCACCAATTGCCCTGGATATTTAACTCCTTCCACAACAGTCTTTAATCTGTCTGAAGTATCATGAAAGGCAAGGGAAAAAAGGTGTAAAGAAAAGGTTGACACTTATCCCTGAGGCTGCTGTGAATCCAGTTCAGCAACTGTAAGTGTCACAATGGACCAGCTTGAGCTGATGGACCAACTTCAAGCTGATGGCAAATGACAATAAAGTACCATTGAAAATGAACAATTTAGAAATACCTTTAGAAAACTGCCACATCATCTCATTGATGTGGTTTTTACCAGTTTTCTGAGGGGAAAACAGCAAAGTGATGGCAAAAGCACTATAAATAGTGAAACCCACAGCAGCACTACAAAATTATCTAAAAATTGATAACGTATAGTTTTGACAGCTCTTTCCTAATAGCTCCCTGTTGAATCCTGCAAAGGCAGATTCACTTGAACTAGTGGAATTGGCACAGTAAAGTATAATTTAGTTTTAGAATCTTATTATTTATTTCCAAGAATAGAACAACAATTTAATATACCCAATTCTGTGCCTCAAATTAAAACTTTTTGTGCCTCATTTCTAATGCCTCAATATTGATTAAAATCCAATTTCTTTGCAAAAGAAAATTGTTAAATATAAAGAGACAAAGTTAGAACATTTAATCCCCATTCTTAAATTTTGCTGTGAATGAAATAAACATTGTTTTCTTTCACAGTTATCTAATAAATAATATTTCTATTTCCAATTCCATTAAATATTATTTAACATTTATTCAGCTTGTATAACACATTATATTCTTAAATCTAACACTCCCAACTCCACTCAACAAGTTCCACATGTGGTCAAAGATTTTTGGTTGGTTTAGGCATTTTGGACAGATGATTTTTGGCTATTTTATTGTTGTAGTTTGTCAAGTGTTTGTGGGTTTCTATTTAGGATGATTATTATAAATGTGTGTTATTCTGAAATGTTTGGTCTAGTGTGTTTTTCTATTTTTCTGAGAAGAAAAATATATTGTTTATTGTTGCATTGGTATTTATACCGTTATTACATGTTTTTTGTTGAAGTTCATTAATTTTTTGGTTCTGGTAAGATTTGAAAGTGTGTTTTATATATGTAAATGGGTATTTATCAAGATTGCTTTTGAATCTGGGGAAGAATATTTCTGGGTCAATTTCTGGGTTTGATATTATTAAGGCTATTTCATTTGACATGGAAAAAAACATCTTTTAAATCTTGTTTTTCTTTTGATCGTATTTTTTTTAGTCATTTCAATAATTACTATATTTGTTTTTAAGATCTGTCTGTGAGCCTAGAAATATTTTAACTTTTTTGATATTTTTGATTGAAGATTCAGAGTCTGTGAAGACTTTTATTTTGTGTTGTTAGGTATTTTATGTAGTACAGCATTAATTTTTAGCATTTCTGCTTTGTATGAAGAAATATTTTCATATTTGAATTTGAATGGTTCTGTATGGTCATCAATTTTTTCAGTGGGAGGCTGATGCTATCAGAATTTTGGCTCTTTGCTCATGGACTGACAATTTCCTCAACCAATCAGATTTGACCTTCCTTCAACCAATCAAATGAACCAAATCCTTTTTGGATGTTGCCACCCATCACCAGCTTGAAAACACAAGGTGAGAATAATGAAGAAAAAAAAAAGAACTAAAATGCATAATACTTACGCCCTTCCTGTCCATGTGCAACAGCCTAAACCAACAACTGATGTGACACAACAATTGCCAAAACAGATGCTAAATTCATCAAAGCAACCTATGTGGGGACTCAAACAAGTCCCAAATCATCTGAAGGATAGCCATGGTGGCAAACAGATTGGAGCTAACACAAAAAAAATAGGTAATGAGTTTACAGTTAGTACTGTTGTTCTGACAATTATAAAATACAGCTGCAAAGTCCACAGAGTCATGTGCACACCCAAACACACCTTCATCTACATTGATTCCAACACCAGTACATATTGACAATGTCAAAACAGACCTTGCGCACACCTGTGAGTGTTTGATTTTGTGGTGAGTTAGTGTGTTCACAAAAAGTTGTGACAATCTGGACAAGCATTCCATCCACACTGTCTTGTTTTTGTG
Organism: Physocladia obscura; assembly: GCA_027596945.1. Lineage (NCBI taxonomy): Eukaryota > Fungi > Chytridiomycota > Chytridiomycetes > Chytridiales > Chytriomycetaceae > Physocladia > Physocladia obscura. Next base: position 9,503 of record JADGJH010000010.1, read on the forward strand.
CATATTTTAATATTGCCCCTGCAGATTGCTGGTCTTCCTGGCACTCAAGCTACCACAGTACTTGATATTCCAGCCACAGCAACAGATGCAAATTTGACTTTTCTGACACTATCTCAACAGCCTCCACCACCATCTCTTTTCACAAATTTACAAGCACTTGGGGCCTCTGCTCTTGGCAGTGTTGTGTCTGTTGTTGCTAGAGTGGGATCTTCAAACTGTGTTCAATCAAACTGCTTCACATAAGTGCCCACTTCTACATCTGAATCAGCAGTATTAACCACTCAAATTATCAAAGAAGAGCCATACTTTGACAATCTTGAGGAGAACTCATCCTGTATTTGTGAGTCCAATTATTGTAACTGCATATTATATTAAAGATTGTAATAGTATCTGCCAAGGCCCTTGGAAAACACCCTGTCCATGCTGTCTCCCCATCAAGCAATACTGCTCTATTACAGCCTACCACTGTGCAAACTGTGGATATTCCTGTTGCTGAAACTCTTGCCACAGCAACTTCCTCAATTGTATCCTCAACACCCATCTCTCTTTGCAAACTTACAAGCACTGAATGAATCTGTGTTTGGTGCTACTGTGTCTCATATTGAGACTGAAAAAACTGGTGTATTTCAGACTGCCCCTTGTGCTTTGAAATCCCTACAGAATTGTGCTGCTCTGGAAGATGATGGCTTAGATGGCAGCACTGATCCAGATGATGGAGATGCAGACCCAGATGAAGATATTGAAATGGAGATGAAGACACACCTGCAATTACACCTCAGAAGAAAAAGCCTCAAATGCAACCTCCATTTTGTTATGTGGGCTCTTGTCCCAATTATGTTCTTGAAGTCATGTGTAAACTGCAAACAGGTGATCTCTTACAATGAAGCAAATTTGATTGGGGAATCTCTGGATTTATCCTGCAAATGGTGCATTTATACTGAAGCATGCAATCAGTCTGGGCAATATGCAAAACCCATCTTTATTTTACCAGTCATCTGTCTATGCACTGTTAAAATTCCATGACCAGTGGCAACAGTCTGGAATAATTCACTGCCAAATATAATTAGTCCATTAATTCTCTGTGTACAATAATTAGGAATTGAAATACAAAGCTTTCATTAAAGATTTGGAATTCAAGTTCTAAGCATAACTGAGATGCCCTAACAACTGAAAGAGGCCATCTACAGTGATCACCACACTGAAATATCATATAAAGATAATAAAATACACAAAAAAAATTATGCACAATATTTCTGTATGTTTTTCAGCTACCCTATTAAACACCATTTTCATTATCATTGAGTAACATAACATATACACATAGTGATTCTCTCAGGGCTTGTTATGCATACATGAGACTTTAGCTTGTGTAGATAACAAGGATAGCATTGTAATGATAAAAGGATGAATAAAGCTGTATTTTTGGCCAAAGGCACTATTGGTACAGCAACTCACACTACTGTAGTGGTATTCAGTGCAATATGCCACAATAGAACTATTTTTATTACTCATTCACAACTGATGCTAGGAGGCACTGGAAGCCTAGAAATGACTCTGTATTAATTATATGCACTTGTGACAACATTTTGTATGTTTCACAAGTGATGAATTGATAGATAAGCTTTTCTAAGTGCTCTAACTTTGAAAATTTGCATGGAAAAATGGAAAAATTGGTGCCACCTACCAGGATCTTGATTAAAGACCCTGCTAGTATCACCAAAAGTGACAAATAGAGCATTTGCCACTTAGATAAGATGCCAGGTGACCAATCAAGCCAAGGTGCCACCAAGATACTGGAAAATGTATAAAAACTGTTGGTTTCGTTTCTGAAATAGTCACAACAAATCAATAAAATTATATCATCTCTAAAACCCCTTGTTACACACGGCAAATCAACAAGATTTTTGGAACAATGGTTGACTTTGGATCAAGTCAAAGCAGTCCTCTCCTTCACCATCAGTCACGGCTGAAATATTTACGAAGACACTAAGACAATGTGAATCTTTCTTCAAAGATTATGTGAAATGACTGGAGAAACAAAGTGCATTTTTACTCACAAACATTTCTCTGGACCAGTTTCTGAAATCTCAAAACTCTGGTGGTTTTCAATTGCCGTTAGATTCACTACAAGTCCATTGAACATGATGGCTAATCATTCAAGTTTTGTACTGTCAAATTGGGACAACAATTCTGTTAACTGTTCAGAAAATGCAGCTCCTCAGCCTGCTGCATTTTGTACATCTTCTAGCTCTGTCTCTTCCATAATTCCAATCAATTCAAGCTCCTTTTTTATAGCACCTACTTCTACACCAGATTCTGTTACTGCACCAATGCCTGCTATTTGCATTGCACCAGCTCCATTTATGAGTGCTGCTGCTCCACTTAGTCAAAGTGTTGTATTTTGCATCAAGTCAAAAAAAAAAAAGCACATGTCACAGAAGTGCTGCCAACAAAGCTGCCCACATGCAACTCATAGAAATTGTGAACGTATAAATCCTCACTTATGGGCAAAAAATAAAACAAGTTAAATTGTTCATTATTTTTATTTTTTTTGTTTTATTTCTCTTTCCTTTCTTTTCTTTTTTTTTTCTTCCAAAACAAAAAGTCTGTCTATCCACTGTATAGGAGCCAGAATTTTGAAATGGGCAGAAAAAGTGGACAAATTTTGTTTCTTCACCCAAATATTCAAAGTGTATTTAGTCCTTCAAATCATCATCAAATTATGCCACTTTGAGTTTAAATTAAAGATTAGGCATATTTTAACCAACTTTTTTATACAATTTGAGCTGGCTTTTTTTAATCTTTAGCACTGCAAAAAATACAATTTATTTTCAAAGCCTATCTACTCCCTCAATTTTTTAGTTTTTGAGTGATTTCAAGTTTGAACATATTATTCAGGTAGATATACACAGATCTACATATTAATTTTCAGCTAACTATACTTGTTAATTTTATATGAATTATTTAGTTATTTGTTTCAATTTCAACTTTTGTTCAAAACAAAAAAAAAAAAAAGAGTCATCCATATACAAACAAACACTCTGTGCTGCTCACAAGGCCCAAAGTTGTTGGCAGAAACTACACTTCTGGAATTCTAAAAGTGCTCTGAAGATTCCCCTGGCAAGAAGCCATTCCACAGTGTAGAGTATAAGTGTTTCTTTTACATTCACTACAAATGGTTCCTTTATCATAAATTCTATCACAATATAAAGTAAGGATGGTATGTATTTCACAAATTCTGACACTGTACTAATATTAATCCATATTGCTCTGCCTCAGTTATAAGCAAAATACTACCAAATAAACAAATTATTGTGATTCAATCAATACTATTGTGCCAATTATAAATTCTGCTATGAATATAAATGAAAATACTATCAAATTTGCAAATTTACATGATTCAATTGAATGCAAATTCTCCTGTGATTATGAACAAAAATACTGTCCTAAAGAAGTTCATATGGAGCAATAGCAGAAGACTCAATTCAAATGTTCAATGATCCTTTAAAATAGTATAGACAGGTTTCAGCAAATCCAGACACAACAAGTTAAGTAAATTCAAGTTTTGCTAAGAAACAAACTTGATCTGATAAAATTGCACCAGGTTTAACAGCTGTTTGGTCTTTTCATAACATTCAGTATAAATGTGTATCTGATTTACCAGTTTTAACTTCTGCCATGGAGTTCATCCCCTCTACTGTAGTATTGAAATCAACAACTGATGTGAAAGCTCAATATGATTCTGATGGAAAATATCAATCCAGCTGTTGCATAAATCTAATCTAAGAAAATCATATCAGAGGATCTTGAAATGAGAGATAAGGCTAGTTATTGAATTTGAATAGTTATGTTTTGTTTTGTCTCTCTGTTTGAGTTTGTTGTTTTTTTTTGTTTTTTTTTTTGTTGATGCTCAACATCGTCAGTTTTTCAATAATATTCTTATTGAAAATGTGTTTATTCAGAGCAATTAATACATAAAAAAAAGGAAAGGATGATACGAAAGAGAACCAACAGTCAATAAAAAAAGGAAAGGATGATACGAAAGAGAACCAACAGTCAATAAAAAAAGTAAAGAGATTAAATACAGTGATGCAGATATTTCAAAAGGAGGATGAAGATAAGTACAAATTGTAGTCTTTTGATTTGAGGATTGCCAATGATGATGGATTGTTTGCTGCATCTCGTAAATTGGTAACAAGCAACAAAAATAAAGCAAATCGCCAAACCAATATGATAATAGTCCCACGAATTGAATTAGATTGCATAATAAAGCACTGCAGCAAACGGTGGCATTGTAATTACGAGAAACAGCTGCCATACGGCACCATTTGTGCTGTATAGTGGCCGACAAAACCGTTTATACAGATTTACGCTCGAACTCACTGCATTTTATTCCGCGCAACCAGATGATCCGGATTCGAATTGGTTCCGCTGATTCTACTCATGCTAGGATGGTTGTAGGCTTTAAATCCCGATGATGCCATCACTATTTGATGGTTTGTTTGGCTGTTATTTTTGAATAGTTGCCATATTTTCTGTAAATTGTAATTGGTTTTGAGACTTGCATCGGTTTTTGATCGAACATAAAGAGATCAAAACAGCAAACGACCTTGCGCTGGCAACTCATCCCATCAACCCCTAAACTCAACAAAAATGGACATGTCTAACATGCGGCTCTGGCGCAAGAACGAGTTAGTCCCTTTCACAGCAGAGGCGCCTTATGCGGCCATTTCCCACATATGGGGCAATGTCTCGGAATCCCCGCGAACTGCTTATGGACAGGTCTTCGGCTTTGACTGGACACTCCCTGATACTTCTTGGCTGCGTGCAGTCTTGAAATACCCCTCTCAGCTGTCTCTTCCAACCTGGCTTGATCTAACTTGCATTAACCAAGATGATCCATCTGACTGCCTCTACAATATAAAGCACATGGGGAATGTTTACTTTTATTCAGCAGAGTGTCATGTCCTCTTGGACGAGCATGATACTAAAGTACTTCTTGCGCTGTTGGAAGAGCTTGAATGTGGAGAATATAAGGTCAGCGACGAGAGCATTCAGACAAATCGGGACGTACTGTCTGGAATGTTCCCTGGTGCCGGGGAGTCGAAGGAATTCACAGCTGCCTTCGTCTTTATGGCTTTCATGGATAAATGGACTCACGTGCGTTGGTTCTTGAGAGTTTGGACAATGCAGGAAATGATTCTTCCACCGAAAGTGCTTCTATTCGGTCTCCGAGACGACGAGTGGGTGGAAGTATGCGAGCTTGACAACGTGTGGGATGGCCTTACCGAAATCGTTGGTAACATCTTTTCAAAATTGCGGTCATGTGGTCTGGATCCGAAAGTTTGCCAAGCTGTAGAGACATTTGTCATGGGAAAACTGAAACAGTTCGCTGTTCATCTTCGCAAGCGCAGACACGAAATATTGAAGCCATTTGGTCCGGACAAATTTTTTGTCCTTGAGGCAATCACCAATTCGTGGCGGCGAACAGAAAAGCAAAGCGATTTGATTTACGGAACAAATGGATTAGTTGGCTGGCCAAATCTTGATGAAATTGCCAACCTTGGGCCTAGGGAAATGGGGTATGAGATACAACGCCTTGCGTTGCTTACTGGACAAACCTCCTTGTTGCAAGTATCGGGTATTGCTGCAACGGATTTTGAAGTCCCGGTTCCCGTTGCGGAGCATATAAATGACCCAAATCATCCTGGCTGGGCCATTCTTGGATTTGAACCAGAGACCATTCCGATACCAACTATCCTGCCTGTTCCAAAGAATGTCTTGCTAAACACCACCACCGACGTCGCTGAGATACCCTGTCGGCTGCTTAAACCGTCCAATCTCCTACAAATTGGCTCATCAAGAAAATTGGTTCGTTTTTACTGCGAGGTCGGGCAATATCCCCTCGACTCATGTGCTACATCCATACAACACGCAGTATCTTGCGCTCTATTGATTAATGATGACTATTTGACCAAAGTTTTCTTTTGCAAAAGTGCACTTTGGCTTCCCCAGTCCCTTATCCCAGACATCTGCTTGGTCGTTTCAAGCAAAAGGTTGTATCTGACTGTAAAATCAAAATCCAATCAAAAATTAGTGGCATGGACTTCACGCGACTATACTGACCTGCTGCCAGGTCTTCGATACAGCGATGAAGATTTGCAATTATCAATTCCCTTGCATTTCGACTCGTTTGCGCAGAGCTTGTTAGACACTGCTCCAGGAATTGGGCTCCGCGAGTGTCGCAGCCATCTTTGTTTCAACTCACCGGGTAAAGCAACAAGCGAAGCACCACGCGGCGCCCGTCAGCGAATTCGCCTGATAGATGTGTTTAGCCAACAAGTAAAATGGTTTCCTGCAGGAACACAGTACGATTGTGTATCGCATGTATGGCGCAATGGCAGCGAAAATTTTGGCGGCACACTTTACGAACAGTGTGGCGCTTTAAAATGGGATGCGGGTGCGTTTGGCGCCGATCAACTGAAAATAACGCTGGCTTTTCTCAAGAATTACGGATGCCAATACTTATGGATTGATGCCTTGTGTTTGGAATTGGACTGGTTGGGACGAAAGTGTCATTCACAAATGGCGCATGTGTTTGAAGACTGTAGCAGATGCTTTGTCTGGCCTGAGGGATTCGGTGTCGCCTGGAAGGAAGAGAGTATCTTCAACACGGCAGAATTTGGACAGAAACCTGCGCCGTTGAAATGGTTAACTCGAGTTTGGACCTTGCAAGAAGCTTGGCTACCGCCTATGCTTTTGTTTCTCCAATCATCCACATCCAGGCCGGCTTATGTGGCCATGGAGAAAACAGAATTCCTGGCTTTGGCAGGAGCACAAGGGCGCTCGGAGAATATGCACCACAAACAGTTGCTGATGGAACTATTTTTCGAGGATTGGCGACCCACTTTGGCTAATCTGACGCGACAATTATCGTTTCGTGATTGTACCTTACCAGAAGATAGGGTGAATGGTATCCTCGGTTTAATATCATGGCTTCCCATACACGTTCGCCAACCTCTTTCACGAATCCATGGGAACCAACTCACTTTTGCAGTGTCCGTTCAAACGCAGATGAAATTGTATGGGCTTGGTCCTCGACCCAGCAAAAACCGTGCTAGTATCTCACCTGATCTCTGGTTCTGTGGATCTGGGCGCCCAACATTGTACTACACATTGATGGCAAACGGTTCTTTGGCTCTTGATGCCTACGCAACCACACCAACGTCGACCGCCACATCAATGAAAGAATGGGACATGAGAATGCATTCTGCAAGAGGCGACACCGAGTCAATAAACCGTTGCAAGATCCTCAACTCTCTTCACCCAACTGGAAGAACGGTTGCGTGCTCTCTTTCTAAGGCCCTGAATGATAAAAAAAGAGGTCGCTTCCTCCTTGAACAAACAGATATTCCTTGTCCCTGTGCCAAGAACTGTCGCACAATTTACACCCTATCATGCTTGTGTGTGGTTCAGCAACAAGAAGAGTTTGTCATGGATGTGTATCGATGCATTGGGGTGGAGTGGTTCGTGACATTGGGTAGGGTGAAATGGGAATATCGACAAGCAGTATTACAAGACTGGGACCAAGCGTTGATAAAGTTTTCCTGATGTCAAAAATATATACAGCGTTTTCCGCTGCTGTAATGATAATATGGTGAATGAATCGAGTACCATATCATTGAAAAAACTAAGTTACAGGTTCAGTGATGCCATGGAGTTGAGACGTTATTTCAGTGATCACAGATAACCAGTGTTTCATCGAATACGTTTTATTTTTTGTGTTTAATTTTTTTTATGACAATAAAAACATGAAAAATGTCTTTTGTATTCACCTACTTACATTTGCATAAAACGCAATTTTTGTAAGTGTTTAATTTTTCAAATAATTTTCTGCTGCAATGTAACTCTCCAGTCCACCGATGTCCAGTCGTCCACTCACACTGACAGTATACACAGGATAATGTTTCACTAGCCATGCTACAAGCCGCCCACTTGCATCCCGCGCCTCTAATCCATCCCCCTTTCGCACACTCTCATCAACATACTCATGCACAAGTGGCAAACTCTCAGTTGGTAAATAATAGAAGCATGGACATGCTAGTCGTGATGTTGTTACACTTGGATCAGGTTTCTCCATCAAACTTGTAACTCGATATCCCACTCTAGAGTGATTATCTTCCTCAGAACCCGCTCCAATATTCCAATTTCTTGCAACAACTCTATCATCCACATTAACCTCAATTATTCCAGTCTTGAGCGTGTCAATGTCGCGAGCAACTCTATAACTTGCCACTAATCCATGCGGCGTTGTCCTGGTTTTTGAATTTGCCAACTGTATAAAATCTTTGATGGAGAAATCCTGTAGAAATAATGTGTCTCCTGCAACCACAAGTACGGCTTTGTACTTTTTTGCATCGGTCAGCTCAAAATGTTTGATGGCTAAACTCAAATCAGTCACGGCCCCTAATATGAATCAATCCATTGATTAATTACGAGCCAAATAACCCGAATAAATTAAATGAAACGGGATGTTGAGAATTGTGAGACACCAGATGTACACGCAGCTCACTGTAACAAACTCAAAAAATCTTGCAGTCGATCTTACCAAGTCTCGTGCTATTTTCTGTGGATCCGTCATTATAAATTTTGTCAGCACTAAACCCCGTTCGCTCAGCCCACGAAAGAAACTGAACATGGTTTGCGGCGTTGCATATCACGAGCGGGTCAAAAGTGATACTGAATTTGAACAGTGAATATGTAACTCCTTCGCATCCGAAAACACTCACAATTGTTTTTCATCTTTTTCAGCAATCGAATCCAACGGCAATTCACCTATTTGAGCAAACAACCGTAACCAATGTCCAATCAGTGGCTCGCCCTGCAACGGCAACAACGCCTTGGCTACACCTCGCAGATGTGTGAATCGTCCGCTTTCGTCACCTTCAATGTCACGCTGCAGCCGAGATCCGTATCCTGCAGCCAGAAACTGTTGTTTATTTGCTGAGTCAGAGCGTAAACACATCTCTATTTCTTCTTGATGGCATTGGCATATTTAATCAAAGTCATCGTCACAGGGCCTGCTCCAAATTCGCTCCGCGTATGCACTCCAAATTCTGAAATTTGCAGGAATTTCACACTCACCAGAACTGCAATTTTACTCATTCTTTTGCAATTTTTATATATTTTTTTTTGGAAACAACCAAACAAAAAAGCCATAATCATCAAATAAATTACTGCACGTTTGGCTCACTGGCACTAATCACATCGTCAATTTTCAAAATCATCTTGACAAGCTGTGTAGCCAACAAAAATTGTGAGCGCTTTGAAATCAACGGGTCAAACACATGTTGCTCCTTCATATCATTAGTTCCTTTATAGTTGCAGTCAATTCCAAGCTTTGAATTTCCTTCTGTTGCTTGTCTCGATTTGACTTCTGCCAGAGTTTCAATCGGGCTGAGCCCAGAATTTTCTGCAAGTGCCAACGGAATCGCGTCGAGTGCTGATGCAAATGCTCTCATCGCGTATTGCTCCACTGATGAAATCTCATCGGCTGCGGCTGCAACTGCAAGCGAGCATGTGATTTCTGCTGCTCCTCCGCCATAGACGATACGGTTGTCACGAACAAGATTGCGCACAACGCAAATAGCATCGTGCAACGAACGTTTTGCTTCATCAATGATCATCTTATTGCCTCCGCGGCAAAATAGTGTCACTGCACGTGTATTGGCGCATTCTTCAATAACAAGCATTCGATCTTTTGTTGTACCGAATGAAATTTCTCGAACAATTCCGGCGTGACCGAGTTTTTGTGGAGAAAGTTCTTCAAATCTCGGAACGATACGTCCGTTTGTAGCGATAGCGATAAGCTAAAAATTATTTAAAAAAGTTTTAAACACTTTGTGTTGTCAACAATTGACTAAAAATCACCTCAATTTCTGGTCCTCCAACCCAACGAACAGCAGGTAATTTGTTTTGCAATAAAAGGTGGTTTGCTTCGTCGTCAAAACCCCATTGGCAAATAACCAAATTGGCGCCAGCATCTTTCACCTGTTTGACCATCTCTTCAAATTTTTCGCGTTCATAAGTTTGGAGCTTTTTGTATTCCTCAACAGATGTGATATCCAGCTTGTGCTTTGTCTTCGGCTTCGGTGGTTCGAATGGGCATGTAAGAATAGCGATCTTTGCATCACGGATTTCCTTTGGCATTTGAGGGTGCGACATATCCTTGTCCACGACAACTCCGTATACAAGCTTGGAGTCGGCAAGCGAACCACCCATCTTTCCATCAATTTTGATGAGTTCAAAATCAACATCTTTACGCTCCAGATCCGCAACAGAAAGGACCGCATCGACAGCCATTTGCGCGAATTGGTCATGACATTTGGAGACACTGTATTCGAATCATAGTTCAGCATTTTTTCGCCATGAATATAGAGGGGTGGAAAAAAAAATAATGTCCAGTTTGGACTAACATTTTTGAACCAAGTGAAGTTTTCGCAGTCTTCAAGAGCGTCTCCTTGGCATCTTCACCAATTGGAATGATATCGGCAACTTTTTCCAAGTGCTGCACAGCAACGTTGCAAGCCCGTTCAAAGCCATCTGCGACACGAATAGGATGAATTCCGCGGTCCAACAAAGATTCAGCTTGTTCCAATAAAGCCCCAGCAAGAACTAATTAATACAAAGTGCGCTGAAATGAGCAGTTGCAAAATTGGAAAGCAGAATCCCGTTGCTTACCTACAACCCCTGTAGTTCCGTCGCCGATTTCGTCGTCTTGACTTTGCGAAAGCTGAACCAAAAGTTTCGCAATTTGATGTTCAACTTCCATTTGACTTAAAATAGTTGCACCATCATTTGTCACTGTGATATCCCCGTCTGGAGAAATAAGAATCTTGTCGAGACCTGAAATATCGAATCAGCAAAACCCAAACATATAGCTGCACATTTATGCGCTCTTAGCAAACCTCGTGGACCAAGCGATGTTTTGAGAATAGTAGCCACAGCTTTGGCAGCTAGAATGTGGGACTATTTAACATGAAAAATTAGTGCAAATAAAAAAAATAAAAGCATAGAATATTCACCTTCTGAGCTTCGAGGCCTCTGATTCGACTTTGTTTTCCCTCTCTTACAATAATAAAAGGTCGGCCTAGTTATGTTTGACATAACAAGTGTCATATATTACTTTATGTTTTATGTTTTTGTCCTTCGAATGGGATTTGGGGGTGGAAAGAATCTGCCGTCAAGAATTAACAGAACAACGCAAGCTTTAACACGCCTCCATCAATGAGTTCCTTAAAATTCACGCGATATATATACAGAGCTAGTATTGATAAACACTGCGGAAAACCCCAGATACTCGAAGAACACGTAAAGCAGCCAATTCATAAGAATCATATTCAGCTACCGTTCATTATCCATCCACACGAAAGACTGCAACTCTTCCATTCCGGTGTCGCGCATACATAAACAGAAAGATTGCTCACCGTATTCGTCTTGCGCGTACTGGACTTCATGTTGACCACCTTGCATTTTTACCGAGATTTTTTGTCAAAGACGAAAAGCAGATTGTCAGCACCAACAATTGCAAATGTTCAAGCGCCCTTCAGAATATATACAAGAGCGCTCTCAGACAACAGAGGAGCGTTTAATCAACGCGTCTTTTCACTCACAGCAGCAAAAACCAAAGATTATTGAATTAGTCTCCTCCTCAGATTCCATAACAAAAATATCCGAAGTTCCTATTGATCGTCCACTATTTGAGCCTCTTCCTTCCGAAATTATTTTACAGTCTTACAAACCATTTCAAAATTACGAAGTTGTGATATCATTTAGAAATAATGACAAGGTGTGGTTTTTTTTTTTTTTGATTTTCTTTTTATGCTTGAACAACATTTCGCGACAGTTCGCTCGCAAAATAAAATTAGAGCCGATAAACCATCCGCACTTTGTAGTAACTGGGCTCAAAAATAGCTCAATTCAATCGGGAAAAATCGCGCCTGGAATGGAGGCTCAGTTTCTTCTGAAATTTACACCCGAAGAGGAGACGGATTATACTTACAACTTGGTTTGCGCAACCGAGCGTGAAAAATTTCTACTTCCAATTAGAGCTTTTGGTGCACGAGGTAGGATTTATTTGAAAATCAATTTTTTAAAATGTTGGCGAATTAGGAATTCTCGACTTTCCCGACGAAATCGCCTTCTCTGATTGTCCCATTAGATTCGTAACTACCAAGACACTATACATCAGAAACATCGGAAACTGCCCTGCAAAATTTATTATTGATGCAGATAATCCTTTTGAAGCATTGCCTTCCAGCGGATATCTGGATATAAATAAAAATATGCAAATTGACATCAACTTCAAACCAGATGTGTGTTATATTACAATTAATTTTGTGATCGTTTGTTTGTCTCAAATATTTTCTCTTTAGTGTGCGGGAAGTTTTGCAAAAAATCTTCTGGTGAAATATGATACTGGTGAAATCATTCGAGTTGCACTTTCAGGAAATGCAGAAGATGCACATATTCGACTCGAAAAAACTAGCATAAAACTTGAAAACACGTATATAACTCTCTCGTCAGTTAAAGCAATTCGAATATTCAATAGAAGCGAGAAAATTGTGAGTTTTTTTCCATTTTTTTTATCTTGCTAAAAACTGTGAGAACCCAGGTAAAATACTGCTGGAAAATGTTTGGAACGACAAATGAGGATCGCCAACATAAATTAAAGCGAAAACTTGCAATTGATAAATCGGAAGAAGCAGATTGCCTGGCTTTCTATAACCAACTGGTTTGTGGCATCACCTTAATTTCGGTTTCAAAGGATTCAATTTTCGATTAGGCGAAAAATCAAAGCCTTGCTCTTTGTGATCTATCACCGTTAACTCAAAAATACAAAGTAAGTTTTTAACATTGTTGTGAAAAAACTAATTTTAGATTGCAGAATAAAAGAAGGGAAATTGAAAACGACTTGCTGCTTTTCAATGACTCTGAATTTTCTATTCAACCGGTTGAAGGAACAATTTGGCCAAATTCTGAAATTGAAGTGTTCATAGTATTTAATCCAAGCAAAGCCGGTCCAAATACGACTCCAGCTTATTGTGAAGTTATGGGACGCCAAAATAGGCTTCCCCTCATTTTAAAGGTAATTTTATGCAACCTCTATAATCCCTGAACCCATAGTTGTGCATCTGTTTTTAGCAATTTCATGTTTTAGGGAGACGGTATTGGTCCTAAAGGAAAGTTTTCATGCGACACAATAGATATCTGTGAAGTCTTTATCAACACTTGCCATCAATATGAAGTAAAAAATTTCAGAAATGAACAAGAAATAATGCCTAAAAGCCAACATTGACAGATTTTTTTTGAAAACCACGGGGACATTGATTTCAAGTATATGTTATTAGAATCTAGCAGTCTTTTTGGTCCAAAATTCAGCTTCGTTCCTCGATCAGGTCTTTTGAAAGTTGGAGATCAGCAAAAAATTGAAATATCTTTCAATTCTGATATTTTGGGATCATTTTCTGAAGTTTTAGAATGGGAACTGGAGGTATTGAAAATACTTTGATTTCTTTCAAAAATAACCCCAATTTAATTTCAGGGTGCACCAGAAAAACTATCGTTATACTTGAACGGTCGAGTGATTGGCCCAACTTTTCATTTTGATATCCCAGAATTGGACTTCGGGAAACTATCCTACCGTTTCGAAACATCAAAAAATTTTAATATTGTGAATACATCGCAAATTCCTATGAAATTTCATCTCAAAATCGGGTCAGATGGTTTAGGTCTTGAAAATTCGGAATTTTCAATCGTTCCAAGCTCTGGCACGATCTATCCTCTTCAAAGTGTTGCGCTTCAAGTTAAATTTACTCCAAAATCATTAAAAATTTATTCAGAATGTATTTATGTGGATGTGGAATCAGTTGGGGAGAATTTGAAGCAACTCTCAATTTTTGCAGAAAGTGTTGTGCCTGAGGTTTGGCTTTCTCAGCCAAATATTCATACACTAACAGCTTGCTAATATTCAGATATCCCTCTTGACGCCAATTCTTGACTATTTGGATTGTTTTTTGGCATATAGCTACCAAAGCGATATTGAACTTAGAAATAACACCCAATTTTGCGCGAAATATCAACTCATGAGTCAAGAAGAGACAGCAAAAAATGTTTACGCTTACTCGTCATTGAATGGAAGTGGAACAATAATGCCCTGTTCAACCGAAAAAATTCAAATCACTGTTCAAATAAAACGACTTGGTCTCATCAATTTTCCAATATTCGTAAAAGTTACAGGAAATGAAGATTTGCCTTTGGCAATCGATATTGCTGCTAACGGAATTGGTCCTAATGTGATTTTTTCAACAATGGAATTGAATTGGGGAAAGATTCCGGTTTTAAAGGATGCTTTTTCGACATTAACTCTGACGAATGACTCTCCAATTCCAGCCAATTTTACTTGCAATACCATCAGTGATTCCTCTTGCTTTAAAATTGAACCATTATTTGGAATAATTGAACCTGGTGAATCTATTGATATTATCGCAACAGCTTATTTAGATGATTGCTTAAAATTCACTGATATTCTTAAAGTTGGAATTCAATCAGATGGTGTTTATGAAGTACAGCTTGTTGCTCGTGGACAAGGCTCGACAATTACATTTGATGATTCCCTGCGAAATATTGAATTCCATGATGTATTTAGTAACAGAGAATGTTCATGTGAATACGTGCTCACCAACCGCGGTCGTCGATCCCAAACTTTGCATTGGCTTGGAGAAGAGGATAAATCAGCAAAAAAAGAATCTTCATTGATATCGGGTCCAACTTTCGAAGTCATACCGAGCAGATTCTTGCTCAAACCAAATACATCACAGGCTGTTGTCATCAAAGGATATTCTGCAAGAGCTAATTATTTTAAAGAAACAATTGTTTGTCAAGCAACTTTGGACAAAGATCCGACTCGAAAAATCATTGTTCAATCCACTATTTCCGCCAACTTCATTAATCCACTTTTGGACATTAATCCTGCTGTTTTAAAGTTTCTTTCAGCAAGAACTGATGAAGATGATTTTGAACTTTTATCACAGAATTTGTCTCTCACAAACACGTCGTTGCTCCCCTTGCATCTATCTTTTCGCTGTCCAGCGCCATATACTGTTGATCCAAATGAAATGAATTTTAGATTGAATCCAAATGAAATCTTGTCGCTGAAAGTCAACTATGATCCAGCATATAATACAAATCGAATTTCTTGCAAAGAACACTCGAAACTCGTCATCACCTACTCAGAGCATCCACAAAAAGATTTTATTGAACTTTTCAGTGAAATAACTTTTCCGAACATAAAGTTCAGTACCACGGAAATTAATTTCGGTTGTGTTCCGAACAACACTGAGCAAAGAAAACCATTTCTCATCACTAATACAAGCACTTTGCCAGTTGAATATAATTGGTATTTTTTGGAAGATTCTGTAAAAATGGTATCTGATCTAGATAAAACGTTTATATCACAAGTTTTTGATATTCTCCCAATGCGAAGCATATTAAATGCAGGGGAAAGTGAAATCGCAGAGGTTTCATTTTATGGCCATTCAAATAACAAATTCAACTGCACTGCATTGTGTGATGTTACTGGAGGTCCCAAATATGAATTGCTCTTGAAGGGAGAAGCTTCAATTATAGATTATTCATTCGATAGGCTTTCATTAGAATTTGGCACACGTATGTATCAAGATATTACAGAACAAGAACTCACAATCACAAATACTGGAAATGTGGCATTTGACTACAATACAATAATTGGAGTCACTAGTTCTCTTTGGCAAAAGATCATGGTCAGTCCATGTATGGGAATTATAGTACCTCACGAAAAGCAAAAAATATCAGTTAGATTCTGTGCGTGTGTCCCAGAAGCTGTGGACGAATTTTTCTTCATTCAAATTGCTCTATTTGAGCCAATAAAAATTCGAGTGACTGGAAATGGTATATTTCCACTGATTCATCTTGCGATTCCACGTTTTGCAGACGAAAAATATGCTTCCATCTATAACGAAATCAAAGCAACATTGACGAAAAATAAAAAGACACCATTATTGGCTGGCACAGTTACAGAAACAGCGGCGAAACTGGATGAAAAGATTGAAATTGATATTGAAACTGAAGTGGAACGACTGTTACTGCGAGAAAAAACACATAAATTCTTAGCCGAACTAACAAAAGACTTGCAACAAAAAGCAGCTCTTATGACAGCAAAAGTTAAAACAATTGGTTCTGTAATTCTCTTGTCAAAAAGCTTGCAAAAGTCAAAAGAGAAGAGAGCGAATAATTCTATTTTCGAATCATCTGCCGTTGTTTTGGCAAATTATTTGTGTAGCTTCGGAAATGTTATTCGCAACACTGTCAAAAAGAAATCTTTCAAGATGACAAACAGGGGTTCTCACGCAATCTCTTTTCAACTTGATAAGGCGGTATTGATGGGAACAGGATTTAGTATCGAGCCCGACAGAGTTAAATTACTTCCTGGAAAACCTTATTATGAATCTGTCGAATTTCAGGTATCCTTTCAGGCACGCAGTCAAAATATTGGACTTATACAGTTAGAATTACCCATCACCGTACAAGGAGGGCCGACGACAATTTTAACGTTACAAGCTGATGTAACACTTCCCGAACTTCATTTATCAGCAAATGAAATAGACTTTGGAGAAGTCATGTGTGGGTTGAGAAAGAGCGTGTTTCTTCAATTGCACAACAAAAATCCAGTCGCATGTGAGTGGTCCACATTGCAAACTGCAGATTTGGCTATTAAAAAAGTAGAAAAGCTTAAAAAAAAGAGTGGAAACTCGCTTTTGAAGGAATTTGATTTTGTGCCAAAATCGGGTGTACTCCAACCTGGTGAAAAAATTTTGCTGACTGTGCGATTTTCAGCAAACGAAGAGAAAGAGTACGACACTATTGTGCCTCTCAAAATCAACATGAATAATCAGCCTATTCAATTGCACTTATATGGACGAGGAACAAAGCCAACTATTGAATTTGAACCAGAATCGATAGTTTTGGGCGCTATTCTTCCCTGTGCAGAAGGGACTGAAGCAAAATTTTTTATTCACAATCCAACTGCTTATGCTGTGGAAATTTATTCATTAGAATTTGACATGCTTTATGAAGAAGAAGAAGTAATATTCAAATAATTTTTTGTTTTGTAAATTAATCCAAATTCAGGAATTGCTACGTCACGTTGATGGATATGACGGAAATTTGCTCTATTTGCCACCTAGAGAACCCGGACAGCCATTACCAGAAGCTCTAGTTGAACAGGCAAAAGCAAATATGAAAGCTAACTCTCTTCTTCCGACTCAAGATGTTCCAATTGCCGTTGTAGGAGTTGGTGAAATAGTTGAAACTGTTTCCAGAAATAATATGCGGTCAGCTGGTTCAAGCGGTGTAGAAGCGGTGCATGAGCCACCTTTTATAGCAATAATACACGGACCTCCATTTTCTGGAAAAACTTCACAAGCAAAGAGGTTACACAGTATCTTTGAGTTTGCCTATATAAAAATTGACGAAGTAGTAGATGCTATTGCGAATGTCGAAATTTTGCCTATATGTGACCAAAAAAAAGAAAATTTCGTCAAAATGGAAGATATATCGTCAATTGTAACACGTTCTGTTTTTGATGATAAAAAAGGGGCAATTGAAGCAGACCATTTTGAAGAACCAAAATTTTTATCTGAAGAAAATTTTGTGGAAATTCTCCGTGGCAGATTTCAACAAATAGATTGTGCCAAAGGAGTTGTAATTGATGGATTGGACTCTAAATTTGCTCTGAATTCTCTTATAATTGTTAAAGCACTGATGAAGCTAATCGGTGACAAACGAAAAGCAGTTTTTTTGAATTTAAATGTTGATCCTGCCCATATCAAAGAACGAGAAGCAATGGTGCTAAAAATGACCGGAGATCATGAATTCGATCCAATTCATATTAAAGACATAACTGAAGAGGAATACGACAATATGACTGAATTGGAGCGAGAACATTATGACATAGCTCTGATGAAATACAAAAAAAAAGTTAAAGAGCTACAAGATAAACGAAAAAACGAAAGAAAAATTCTTGAAGAAGAACTTGCAATGCGGATGGGTGAAAGAAAAGCAGAGGAAGAGCATATGAAAAACGGAAAGAAGAAAGTAAATAAAAGAAATACCCCCCGCATTCCAGAAAAGCCAGAAAAAAACTCCAGGCCAGATCAAAAAGGGACACAAAAATTTGATAAAGGAACTTTATCCCCAAAAACAGCCAAAAAATTGCTGGAAAAAGATTCGAAAGACCCTAAGGCTGTCGAAAAAATTGAAAAAATAGCCAGCGATATCGAAGACTGTGGAACCTTCAATGATACGAATGAAACGTTCTTGAATGAATCAACCCTGAAAAAACTAGAGCAGTATAATCTAAATCTAGATCAAATTATTTCTACTCTTCGAGATTCAGAGAAGGCAGTCGGAAATCGAATTATACCGTCATCTGCAAATATGAAAGTTGGTGGCAAGGAAAAAGAAAAGGAGAAAGAAAAAATCAAAACTGCTGTCGTAATTCAACCAGAATCAGTCATAATTCCATTGGCACAAGATGGTGAAAATTTGTCAGTAGATGATACAAACACTATGCCCTTTCACGATATTCCTGGCTCGGACGATCAAGAATCTGTTTTTAAGTTTCTTGTAGAGTGGGTTCCTGTAATTCAAAAACTTGAAGAAGTTCGTTCTATCCCAGATCTGATTCCATTTCCTATTTTAGAGCAAATAATTGCTTATCCTCCGGAACGAGAGAGTCAAATTCGCGCAAAAAATTTTCAGCTTCTACCACCAATATTTGAAAATGAAGATGAAAGTCCAGGAAGTTATGATATTTTGAAACTAGAGGGATCAGTAGTTGGAAATCAAACTATTTCAAATGCTTTGCCACAAGTTCCAGTTTTTCAACCTGTTGCAATTCTTCCAGCACAATCAACAACAAGTAGCAAAAAAAATCGAGGAGCTTTGAAAGTAACCACAGAAGAAATTAAACCGGTTGATGAAATTGTAGTGGAAGAAGAAGTTCCAACAAAATTCAGATGGATCATTCCACCGAAAGAACGGAAGGAGCTGATAGTTAAATTCAACTCAACAGAAATTGGAAAATTTGAACAGTCTCTCCAATTCGAAATTGCCGGATCAAGAACAAAATATTCATTGAACTGTGTTGGCAATTGTAGGTACTCTGTAATGTCTAGTGATTACAAGAAAATGTTCCCAAAATGGCGGAAAATTAAAGAGGAGAAGTACATCAGTCACGGAGAATATATTTTAAGTACAGGAACTTTTGAATTTGGGCCTTTATTGTTCAGCAAACCGCGTGAAAAGTACTTAGAAAAATTTCCAGAAAATAGGGCCATACTTACCATATCAAACCCCTCGCAGCAAGAAATCAAAATTGCAATATGTTTCAAAAATGACATCAAATCGGATGTATTTTTCTTGGATCCACCATTGATGGATCTTTCCCCTGGACAGTCACAACCACTGAATATTTGGGCTTACCCTCGTTCGGCTAATTACTTTGAAGATACTCTTATATTTTGTGTTAAAGACAATCCTGAGCCATATTGTTACAAAATTTCTTGTATTGGAGTGAGACCTGAATTGGAAATAGACAAAAGACAACTGTCTTTTGACAAATTGCTGTTGAATAGAAGTGAAAAGAGGGAAATCAAATTGAAAAATAATACATTTATGCCCGTTGCTTGGAAGCTGGTACAGGTCGAACTTCTGGGAGAAGAGTTCGCAGTTTCACCGACGGAGGGAATTATTGAACCATTTGTAGAGCAAATTGTTAGTGCAGAATTCAAAGGAACAAAACCTGTTGTTATCAGTAGAAGATCAATTCGGTTGGAAGTGTCAGATACCGAAAAAATTGGTGGTGTGGTTCAAGAAGTTCCAATAATGATAACAGCAGAAGCATATGACATAGCAATGGATCTTCATTTTCCAAAAGGTTATGAAGGAGGCCTTGATTTCGGTGTTATTAAAGTATTGGAAGAGGGTAAACAAGTATGCACGCTGAAAAACAAAGGAAAATATGAGGTTGGCTTCAGATTTATTTTTGAAAACAAAGAGTTAGCCGAGATCTTCACCATAATTCCAGCTCAGGGAATTATGCAGCCTTCAGACAAACCTTTTTCAGTACAAGTAATTGTGAAAGCAACGCGAGAAATGTTTATCAGGGATAGTTCGTTGAAATGCCAGTTCTATGAGCCGGCAACTTCTGAAATCACAGCCAATATTCCTGTCAAACTGCAAGTTCGCTCTGTGTTCAGCCGATTTTCTATTCTTCCAGTGAGGGATTTAAATTTCGGCCCTTTAGTGCATGGAACGAAAGTATCTCGACAGTTTACAATTGAAAATCAAGGAGAGTTTGACTTTAAATATTCCATATACAAGATGATTCAAGGAAGTAATGAAAGTAAAAATGACAAAAAGTTGCGCACACAGTCTCGAACTTCTAAAGGTCCACGACCTGTTTCCCCTCCGCCCCAAAAACTGAAAAAAGAAGTTATTAAACAAGCAGATGCAACAAATTTTGGGACTTTTACTGTTTTCCCCACAACGAGTGTAGTTGCCGCTGGCGCAAAACATCAAATAACTGTCGAATTTCATTCAGAAATTCCTGGCAGCTTTGAGGAAACAGTTGCCATTGATATATCTGATCGATCTCCAAATGATTACTTAGATGTCATTGAATATAGGCTGGTGGCTGAAGATTGTATTCCAGGAATCAATACTTCTGATCTTGTCTCAGTATTTGAAGAACAAACAGTTTGCAAACGTTTGGAACTATTCAACACTCAATCAAATATTTATGCTGAAGAAGATAGGGTGTTTTACTTTGGCGCATTTTTGGCTGGCCACCAGGCGCAAGTGCGTTTCAAAATATCAAATCCGTTCAAAGTGCCTTGCGATGTTTCAATTGTAACACGACCAAGGTCTAGAACAAAATCTGACGGTATATTTTGGTGTT
>JADGJH010000010.1:35923-47059 GCA_027596945.1 Physocladia obscura
AAATAAATGAGCAAATCAAAGTAAACCAATCCTCAAAGTGCCGATTCAACAAACGAATCGATCAAATCACCAACATCTTTCACGCTCTCCAAATACAACTTTGCCTCTGTCTGTTTCTTACCAATAGTAATGGTGAACCCTCCAACATTTCCATTCGCCAAGAGAAGCATATTGATATAGTTAAACACTGGTTCATCCGTCTTGCCATCTCCAATGCAGATACAAAAATCAAACTCTGGATTTGGAGTACTAATAACGTTGGTGATTGTGGGGCTCGTTATGGTGGTGCTATTTTTGCCGCTGCCGAGACTGCTATTACTACTGAGGCTGCTACTACTGCCAACAGTGGTACTTGGAGAGTTGCCATTCCAATTTTTGAAAATGCCGAAATTTCCACTGTTACTATTGTTATTATTATTGTTGCTGCTATTGCCAGGAAAATATGGCGTCGGATATGCTGCGATTGTGGGTGTTGTTGGTACTGCTCGAGTTTCGGAAATGATGTCTTTGAGAATTGTACGTGTGACAGTCAATTTATCAACTGATGATGGTCGTAGCTCCAAAGCTTTGTCTCCAAGAACAATCTTATTCAAAAAAAATATTAATAAATAAAATAATAGAGTGTGAAAGATGGCCGTTACCGAGACTGCAAAATGGCTCAACATTCTCTCCAGATTCACTTGAAGCTCAGCCGCCTGCCAGCTCCCAAAATCAGGATCAGCATTCATGTAATGCCACGTTATATTTATCTCTTTATCTTCAATCCAACTGCCTGGTGTGCGTTCTGTATAATGCTCAAAAAGAGGTCGGATCGTTTTTCGCCAAGTCCCGTCAATTCCATCTACAAGCGCAAGCCACCCACTTTCTGTTCGTTTTGGTGCTCGTAGTTGCTGTTGCGGTGGAGCAAATACACCACCACCAATATGACTGCCACCACGACCACCAATACCGCCACCGCCACCACCACCGCCATCTTCGCCGCCGTTTATAGTCGTCATTGTGTTCAGTCGACTATTACTGTTGCTTGTAAAGTTACGTGTTCGGTTTCGTGTGTCTTGAAGACTCAACTCTGGCGACTGATGCACGCCCAGCCGTTCGAGAGTTATTTCCATGGCGGGTTCTGAACTTACAGGTGTGTTTGTCGGCGCGTATGGTTCATTTAATGGCGCCAACGAACTGAGTGAGACTTGAAACGGATCATTGTTATTGATTTTAGTTTTATTGAGTTTGTCAACTTCTGTTGTTGCATCTATAGCCTCTCCTCCATTTTCTAATGAATTTGCGTCCGAGATATCGATTTCTGTTTCGTTTGCTGACGATAGGCTGTTCGATTGATTTTGCTGCACAATTGTTGTTGATGTTGTTGTTACTGTCGTTTTTTTTGCTGCTGATTTTACTGTTGTTGCTGTTGGAAGAATATTTTCAACAGAATTCGAATGAGATAGAATTGATGTACTATAATTTACGTTATTACTATTGTTACTGTTACTGTTATTGTGATTGTAACGTTGAAGACTTTCAAATATGCTGCTGTTGAATTTTTGCGGGTGTCGATAGAAACATCCATGTTCCGCACACAAACCAACAGATAATTCCCCAAACCAATCATCCATAATACTGCGCGATCGGCCACTCAGAATATATAAATACACGTTTGGCATATCTGAAAGACGTTTCAGCGCTTGCAAGAGTGATGGAGAGGGCTTGGCAAACTCAGGTTGTCGACTTGACGCCCCGAATGTGCCATCGTAATCAAGAAATATAATTTTTTTCCGAGTTGATGCTTTGAATGCTTTGACGATTTCTTTTGGGTTGGCCAAAGAAAGTTGAGAGGAATCATGGATTTGATTGACGAACTAGATAAACATAAATGTGAGTGGTGTGTACGCGCAAAAAAAAAAAAAAACAACAAAACATAACAAAACAAAAAAAGAAACCTGAAGCTCTCGCACAAAAGTAGCCCCCCAATGCGCAGCAGTATACTTGTTCACATACCGACTCAACTTCAAGAAATTCGAAAGCCGAGTCTCATCCGACATTGTCAACGCTTCATGGAACGCATTTGCCAATTCCTCTACATCCCACGGATTTACAATAATCGAGCCATTCAAAGACTGAGACGCTCCAGCAAACTCACTCAATATCAATGTGCCATGTTTCTCCTGCTGACACGCGATATACTCTGATGACACGAGATTCATGCCATCGCGTGTGCTCGAGACAACACATGCGTCCGACACGGCAAACACGGCCGTGAGTTCCTCAAAATTCACGCTGCGATGCATAAAATGAATCGGCATAAATGTGAGACTGCCATATTTTCCGTTGATGTGTCCAACAAGTTCGTTCACAATTTCGCCTAGTTGCTGGTACTCTTCAACATCTTGGCGGCTGGGGACAGCGATTTGCACAAGGACCACTTTGTTTATCCATTCGGGGTGCGTTTCGAGAAATAACTCGAAGGCGCGGAGTTTCTGGGGAACGCCTTTGATGTAGTCGAGTCGGTCTACACCAACAAGAACACGAAGGTTTTCGAAACTTGTTGAAAGAGATTTGATTCTGGCTTGGACCGATGGAGTTTGCAAACACTATTCAAAAAGTTTATTTTTTCAGTTTTTGTTTGGTGTTTTTTGCTGTTCGTTTACATTACATTTTGAAATTTCAGAGGATCAATTCCAATCGGAAAAGTGCCAACATGAACATTCCTTCCCTCAAACTCCACAACATTCGGCATGGTATGAACACCAAGAATGCGGGCACAGCTGCTTAAAAAGTGTCTTGCATAATCGTAGGTATGGAAGCCCAACAAATCCGCCGCAAGAACACCAGCAAGAATTTCGGTTCGCACAGGAAGAATTCGATAGATTTCTGAGGACGGGAACGGAATATGCAAAAACCAACCAATTCGCACATTCATATTCTTTTCCCGCACAAATTTTCGTACCATCTGAGGTAATAACCTTTTTTTTTTTTAAATTTTTTTTAAACTTTAGTACTTAAAAAAACATAAGAACAAATACATTAAATGGTAATCATGAATCCAAACAAAATCGCCATCCCGAACATGCTCCGACAAAACGCGAGAAAATTCTGCATTCGCGCGTTGATATGCATCCCATTGTTCTTCGTCGTAGTTGATGTCTCCGGCCTGGTAATGAAAAAGCGGCCACAGAATCCCATTCGAAAATCCATTGTAGTGTGCGTCAGCCGTTTTACTGTCGAGAAACACAGGGACTGCGTCGAACCGCTCGCGCAGTTGGCGCGTAACATGCGCGAGATGTGCGGCGGGAATTGTGACAGGGCCAGCCCATCTGTTTTTTTTTGTTATTTTGAAAAATGTGAGTTCAGTATAGTTGACATACGGTGGGAGAAGTTGGAAAATTTTCGTTCGATTAGGATGGGATTATTTGTTTCGTTCTTTTGGTATTGTTTTTTCGTTTGTCATGTACTGATTGCATTGATAGCAAACCATAAATGATACGCGCCACACAAAGATAACCAAAGAACAATATATAAAATTCCAAGAGATGGAGATTTGGTGTATAATAAACGCACCCTATCCAAGTCATTTCGTATTGCGAGCGGTCAAGGCCGTTGATACCCGAAACAAGACCACCGGACGAAGCAGAGTATCGATAAGAGCCGTCTGGTGAGGATGAGATTGTTACAGGAAGGCGGTTACTGATGAGAATCAGACGCTGCTTTTGTTTTGCGACAACTGGCAGAGGTGCTGGACTAGTATAGTTTGCATTGTTATTGTTGATGTTGTATAATTCGAACCCAGTTTTGACAGCATCGGACGGCATCATTTTTTCAAATTTGATATTAGTTTCGGTCAGCCGCCCGGGTTGTCCAGTGGTTGACATCACTGTTGTTGTTGTTGTTGTTGTTACTGCTTCTGCTAATGCTGCTACCGCTATTTCTGGTGCATTTAATGCTGCTGGTTTAGCTGTTTGTTGTTGGATTGGCTCTTTTGTCTTTGATGATATTATTTCCCCTGACTCTTGCGCTTGTTCAGTTTCGGGGAACTTCCTCGACACTTGACGCTGTTGATACCGCTGCTGTCCTTGTTGCTCAAGCAATCGTCGTTGCAGCCGCCGCTGTTGGCTCAACTTCTTTGATGGCATCTGTAATTGGTGCTTGGCTGACCTTTTGAAAAAATTTATTTATGTATTTATCAACTAATTGATGGTTGACAAATTGATGAAATTGAACATATTGTGCGTCGAGTGATGGAATTACTGGAGGAGATTGGATGAAAACGAAGGTGAAAATGCCAGCAGTTATTCTGGGCACTGATTGGCCAAGTTTTTCACAAACTTGATTTTCAGGAAATTCATTCAAATTTGAAATGATTGAAGTTTTGGTGAAGGTGGCGAACAGCGACGTGGGTAGTGGCGTTAGAAATGACGGCAGTGGCAGTAGCGGTGGCGGTGGTTGCGGTGGCGAGTTGACGGTGCGCGTCGAAGCGGCGGCGACTGTGGGTGTGCTGAAAAAAGCGGTGGCGCTGGCAACTTCGAATCTCATCGCGCAATCGCAATCCCAAACACACCCACAACCACAAGCACACGCGCAACCACTGTCGCTGTTGCCGCAAGTCGCACCTGCCGCAAGCAGCATCCGCCTCGTTGCGCACGGCCGCCTGCTTTCCAACGACGACGCAAACGTTGCGGAAGCCCTGCGCGTACCAGGTGCAGCGTCTGCCAGTGCGGCCACTGATGCCGAACACTTGGGTCTGCGGGCCGTTGTCCATGCCGTATTACCCGTGTCGTTATCGTTAGCAGCGGCCTCCACCAGTACGCCCCTTTCGCCCCCTGTATCGTCTCCACCGACTGGAACAACAAATCCAAATCCAAATCCAAATCCAGCAATTCCAAACTTGCACGTTGAACTTGAGCGTATGGTGGCCCAGTTCCATTCTTTAACAACTCCAACTCTCCTAGCTTCAGCCTCCCACCCTTCGCCGCCTGAGGCCTCATACGCGTTGGCTCTTCCTTCTCCCTGCCTCGTTATGTTCAAGTAAGTTGCGCTTTTTTTGAAGCAAAACCAGTTAAATTCTGACGCTCTCTTTCTTCTCGACCTATCTTGCACAGTGGTATGCCA
Source organism: Physocladia obscura (assembly GCA_027596945.1). Taxonomy (NCBI): domain Eukaryota; kingdom Fungi; phylum Chytridiomycota; class Chytridiomycetes; order Chytridiales; family Chytriomycetaceae; genus Physocladia; species Physocladia obscura. Next base: position 41,027 of record JADGJH010000010.1, read on the forward strand.
CATCTGCTGCAAATGCTGCCACCTGTCGTCACTTCATCCCCCAGTAACGCCTCCTCTTCCCCCATCGATGCCACCACTGCCAACAATGCTGCAGTTGCCTCATCCACTGACCAACAGCATCAACGTTTCCCTGATAATCATAGCTCGTTCACAACCTCTGATGCTGCACATTTAAAACTACTCCAAATTATGCAAAATCAATTAATTTCTGCACAGCAGCAGCAATTACTTCAACCCCAACAGCAGCACATGCCTCAGCAACAGCAGCAGCAGCATCTACAACATCAGCAACCTCAACAACAGCAACCTCAACAACCTCAACGAAATCTTGTAGCAAATATCATGCGACACATCAACGCCTTCCTCAATGACCCAGAAGACGAATTTGTCGATGCCGCTGCAGCTGTAGCCGCCGTCGCTGCTGCAAACAATAACAACAACCAAGAGCTTTTTGCTGCTGCAGAGAACCCACTCTATGTAGCCATAAAACTGATTATCCTCGTTGCAATGATTACACGCGGACACATATACAACAGGCAATCTGCTATAATTATTTCCTTTTGTCTTGCATATTTTACCTGGGCTTTACGAAAATGGTATATCCAGCAGTATCCGCATGCTGTCCGAGTTAATGGTGTTGTGGCGCAGCCACAGAGGCCTATTGCCAATATTGTTCCCGCTGCGGCTGCTGCTGCTGATACCCCTGCTGTTGTACCTTTGGACGGACAGGGAATTAACACTACTGTCTATCAAGACGTGTTTTACTTCGTACATGACTTTTTTGCCAGTCTTGTTCCGGGCATGGACGACCGTCTGTACAACAGAGAACAGCCGCAACCTCATGATGCCGGCGTAGGTGCTGCCGGTGGTGTTGCTGTTGATGCGTTTCAAGGCTAATCAGTATATCAACTATAAATTACAGCAAAGTAATACTTTTTTTGTTCTCACAAATAAATGCAAGATTCGCAGAAAATATGTCATTCAGTGATTATTGAAGGATAGCTTTATTTCGCCTTGTCGCCAATCAAGGGACAAAAACAAGAAAACATCAACCATCCCCCATCAATCTTTTTTTTCCATCACCAAACACTCCAAATTACCAAACTCAAAAATTTCAACAGAACAAAAAACACACCGCTTAGTCAAAGAGACCAAAGCCCATGTCATCGTCCTCAGATTCTTCCTTCTCTTCTTCCTTGGCGGCGACAGCAACTGGAGCACTTCCAGCAGCTGGTGCAGAAGCAGAAGCGGCAACTGGTGCAGAAGCAATTGGGTTCTTAAGAGCCTCCTTAATACGGTCGCCTTCGGTGAACGAGTACTCGGTCTCGAGACCAACAGAGAGCACATTCTTGAACCCGTTGATGAGCAAGTGTGGCACGGATGCGGCGGTGGGAATACCAGTAGCCAACGATACAGCTGCAACGTTGCTAATTCCCTTGATCAAGTTGGTGATGTAAACCTCTGGGTCAACGTCAAGAACGTCTGGCGAGAAGAGGGTGTTGGAGTCCCAGACGTGGGTAACAGTAAGACCATATGTAAACGGCGAAATGTTAAGCATATTTAACAAGGCAGCTTCGGAGGCACCAACACGAGTGTCTTTCTTGATAAGGTGTACGTCGCTGACAATTTCAATGGTACCACGGGCAATTTTGGTGGGCACACCGAGAGCCTGGAAAAAGGAGGTCTTTCCAGGTTCCATTCCAGTGTTTCCGGCTGGCACAAACACATCGATTGGGGCAAGAGCTCCGGCTTTCGCTGGTGCGGCGACGCGGTTCGATAAAATCTTCGAACGTACATCCTTAAGATCGCCCTTGGTGAATACGAAACCAACATTTCCACGCACAACTTCCATAAGCTTGGTCAAGTCTGGGTTGTCGATGATCAAACCACGCAACACTTTGCGAACCATGGTGTTCTTTCCCATGAGAATGACTCCAACACCGCGAAGAGCGAGACGGATTTGATGCATTTGGTTGGATCCGACATTGTCAACATTGACAATAAAGATTGATGGGTACTCTTGGAGTAGAGTTTCAAGCTTGGCGAAATAAGCTGCCTTCTTGCTGCGGCCGTCTCCCTTTGACATCGTTAATTTGGTTTCTTAAAGTGAACAAAGGATATTTAAAGAACCTATGTATTGCAGGTGTGTTGGTTAGTTTCTGAAGGTTACATCTGATAAGTTCATGAGAGTATTGATTTGGGCGTCAGCTTATTTCAGTGTCCAATACTCGCTTATGGATAATGATCGGCGACTGCCTCTACGGATGGTTGTGGTGATGGGGATGGATGAGGGCATGTTAATCATACAGTCGTGCTGTTTTTTGTTTTTTTCGATTGTTTTTTGTCAATCTCAATTCCAACTTCAATTCTAGTCAAAATTCTGATAAGTCACTACCCTATTCACTTCACCATCATATATTATCAAAAAAATCATCAGAAAAGGCACCTATGGCTGGCTTGAGTTCTTAAAATCTGAGACGGTTTCCCAAATTTGTATTGCGTCGCAAAACGCAACATTAGTTAATGGTCTCTGTACGTGTGCATTCATCCAAGTAGATTGATTAATGAATGCTGGAATTTCCGGCTCGAAATTCACGCTTACATGTTGCCGAATACAATCAGCATTTGATTTTTCATGTTTAAAACTGCTAACGCTAGTCGTTTCAATTCTGCCAAATTCCTGCAAAGTAATAATTTTTTTCTGAAGAGGACTTGGAGAAATAGGCTTTTTGGTTAATGATGATGGTTGTTGTTGAGGAGCAGCGGTATTGTTTTTAACTGCCCAGCTATTACGCAATTGAGACTGAGGAATTGTTGTGGACGATGATGAGGGTCGTTTGGGAGTAACGACGACGACTGGGATGGCAGTTGAAATTTCAGAAGTGACAGTCGCATTTATATGCCTTGTGGTCAATTGCTCTTTTCCCAACGATTTTCCAATACCACTATCGCTACCACTGCCATTCTCAATTTCTACGTCATTTTTAGATGATAGATGTGCAATTGATCGTTGAGTGGCTTCACCAAAGGAAACACCATTATGTAAAGTAACAGCTGATGACACTCTCCGTCCCTTCAAACCACCACTAACGCTATTGCCGCCAAACGTATTAGATCCATCCATCATTCCAGAATTAACTCGTCTCATTGGCGTTCCCGTAACATCATCATCTTCTGCAGTATCTTCTTTCCCTCCTGTGCTACTCCCACGCGTCGTAAGCTGAATCCACGCGCCAACGTCCGTAACATGCATTCGACCCTCTCGCCATGACGCAGCGCGTCCAATTGTGCCTTTTGCAACTACAATTGCAGACTCGCTTGAAATTGTGATGGTTGGCACTGCTGGCGGCTGCCGTACAACAATAATATGCCGCGTTTTCGTTGCTGCCGCAGATTCATTTTTTTCTACTTTTATCGCCATTGTCGCAACGATAGTACTTTCAGTTTTACTGTTGCTATTCGTGCTTTCAGTCCTGACGTTACTATTGAAAGCGATAATTGCACGATGTGGCGGTGGTGGAGGCGGCTCGACGATGTTCATTACGGCGACAGGAATGGTGGCAGAAGTAGAGGCAGTGGCGACTATGGATTGATTTCGCGAATTTGGTGACGGTGGGTAGCAGAAGCTTGATGCGCGAGAAAGCGTTCGTGGCGGGGACTGGTGTGTATGTAAGTATTCCGATTTTCGGCGGTTTGAAAGATTTGTTGAACTTTTTGCCGTTTGTGGGAAAGGTTGGAGCAGTGTGACTGTGGCTTCTTGGGATTTTGGTGATGGAGGTGTTGTTGTTACAATTTTTTGCGCAGGTGGAGGAGACAGTGGACATGATGGTAATGGAGTGTTCGGTGATATATGTGGCGGTACTGGTACTAGTGCAGGTATTGGCATTTGTGGCGGAATTGACTCTGACGGTAGTCTTAATGCTTGTGCGATAATTTTCTCCGCTTGATCGTAAAAATCGGCAATCGTCTCCATTTGTAAAACTGGATCAAGTCTTTTGTTGGTTTTGAATTTTTTGAGCTTTTCTACATCGGCTTCTTTGAGCCGCAGCTGTTTTGCGTTAGCTGTTACAGTTGTCGATGTCATTGCCCAAGTATCATATTTTGAGTGCCCGCCAAAATGCACAAGCTTGGGATACTCGTCAACTTGACCGAATTGTATTTCATCATGGACTGGAGTTAAATCGATAATATTAGGGGGCTTATTGGGTGAAGATGGATTTGGCAACGAATCTGCGTTAAGAACACTAATCTTATCAACGTCTGATTCAAAATAGCTTTGAGGGCAGGAATTGATCAATTTTGAAGGAAACACTTGCTTGAATAGAGATTCTTGGGATGTTGTTGATAATTTTACGGAACTGTTGATTTTTTGTATTTTTATTAGCAGACTTCATCAAGTTATTTGAAAAAATATTCAGACCCAGTGTTTCGATTCTTAAATCTATGAACGGAATATAAAACGGCTTCGTCATCTGGACAGTCCTCGGTTCTGTTATTAAATCGACATTTCAACTTTGAATTTTCGAGTTTTTGAGGGTGCTAAAATACAAACTCGGTTGGAAATGGATAAAAACACTGTTAAGTGAAAGAAAGAACATACAAGAGATTTTGTAACTTTTTTATTGGATAGCCTTGAATGATTTGCTTTGATCTGACCAACAAGTTTAAGCAACACTTCATTCCCGTTTTCGTTGTTGTTTTTGCAATCATTTCCACCTTTTTGATGACAAGGATAGCTTTCTAGAAAAACTGTATTATTTCGTCGTTGGATTTCCGTCTTTATTTTCTGAGTTTTGCGTGTCTGCATTTCATCTATTTCAGGATTTGAGCAACTCAAAAAAAATTTTAAAAAAACGAAAGCAAAAGTCTAGAAAAATGATTGCATCAACGGAAATATGCGCAGGTTAGCCGAGCGCGCTATTATTTTCGTTGTGAAAAATTAACGCGACCAATTCTCAGATGTTCCTCCGCTCGAAGATATGTCTACCGAAGTTAAATTTCGTTCTGAGCAGCGATCGCAATTCGGTGAACAAACAGATCTATAAAAAATTAATGCTGGTAGATAATTTCTTAACCTCTAATTATTATTTTTTTTTTGGTCAGAGGTGTTACTTCGTGCAAAAAATAACAAGAAATCGACGACTTCAGCGAATATTACAATAAAAACTTCTTCGGAGTTACTTGCAATCGAGCAAAAAAAGGAGTCTATTGAGCGTATTGCTGCAGATTTAGATGTAAATGCCGGAAAAGTAGCGATGATACAAAAATCAATGAACCACAAACACCAAAATCCTTCAATTAAAATCAACCCACTAGAATCTGGCTCAAATGTAATTTTTGTCCAGTTTATATACTCTTTATTTAATGATGATTTAATTTAAAATTTATTTTTTACATTAAGTTTCAGACTTCAACAAAAAGCGAATTTTCTGGGTTAAAAAAAGGATTTCTCGCGTCAAAGACATCGACGAAATCAGTCGAGCTGCGGCAAAACCTTTCAACGAAAAACAAACCTGTTATTCTCGCAAAAATTGAAACTCTGGCTCCAACAAAAAGCGGTCCAGGCACAAATAGTCTAGTATTTGGACAAGTGCAAGATGCAATGAAATCCAAGTTTGAAGGAAGTACAAAAAGTGAGAAAAAGAAGAAAAAAAAAAGTATTTGTATGTTATTTATACAATAATTTTAACCTAGATTGGATGACACCGGATTTTCTGTCTCGCATTGAAACAAATACAATTCTTGCCCGAGCGTTTGAGGACCCATCATTCCAAAAGGCTGCAATGGAACTGGCACAGAATCCGCACGCCGCATTCGAAAAGTATTCGAGAGAGAGACCGGATCTGATAATGGCGTTGCGAGAATTTTCAGGATTGCTCGGAACGCAATTTGAGCAAATGGCGGATAAAGAAGGAAAAAAGAATGGTGTTGTCATTCCAGAAGATTTGCCAGAAAATGAAAAAGAGATTATTCGGAAAGTACAACAGGATCCTGAATTAATGGTGTGTATGTGTGTGTGCGTGTGTATGTGTG
>JADGJH010000011.1:0-17827 GCA_027596945.1 Physocladia obscura
TTTTTTTTTTTTTGGGAGTAGGAACATGTATCTGAGTATGGCTTGCACTGGAACTTTTTCTTTACCTTGGGTTTTATTCCCATTATAACTGCGTTGATACAAGTCACGATTCCCGCAAATTTTAATTTTTGCATAGTCAGCGGCATAATTTTATTTTTTTACGAATACCTACTCCAACAAAAAGGTCTTCAGCACTATATTCTTCACGCTGAACGAAATTCTTCGCTTTTCGCGATGAATCGCGAGGGTATTTGTAGCTTTTTTGGTGAAAATTTATTTTCTTATTTTTTTGTTTATTTTATTAACTTTATTAACCAATTATCTCTTCAGGATACTTGTCAATATTTTATTTTGCTGCATATGCGGGAAACAAACTTCTTTCAGTGTATGCGAAAGATACCAGCACATTCAATGATGATAAAGTCGAAAAAAGTGCAGAACAGGAATTTGGTCAATCAAGTTCAAAAGAATTACTTAATGTTATCGACCTTGTGGCTATGTTAACACCTTTGTTGACGTTGTTTGTTTTTGTTCATTATGAACTTGATATTCCTGTTTCACGTCGAATGGTCTGTTGTAATCATTATCTGTTTGTTTACTTTAACATGTGAAACGCAGGCCAATTCTGCTTATTGTCTTTGGGTAGTTTGTGTCTGCCTATCGGCAGTTTTAGCTTACATTCTTGTCGATGTGTTTTGTAATTATCTTGGTGTTACTCCATCGTACCAACAAGCGGTGCAGGCTGTGGATCGTTATTTCGAACTCCGAAAGGCAATCATTCACAACACAAATAAAATCCCGCGCACAGCTGTCAATAGCAGTATGGAGACTGTACGCATTCTTGGACCTCCATGGACTCCTAGAAGTACCCCCGCAAATAGCTCAAGCAGACAAAGAACCCTAAGCCAAGTGCAAACTCGTGAAGCAAAACTGAAAGATTATAAGTGGGAGGCAACGAAAGCTGAAATGGCAAGACAGTATCTTCATGTCTTGCGCACCCCACTTATGTTTGCTTCCATCAATCGAAACCAGCTTGCTGTGTTTCTACTGGTTTGTTTTGATTTTATTTATCATCTACTTTTAAAAGTTGTTTCACTATATATGTGGCATTTTTCCTCTCATGATTTTATTTGAAGGCCAACTTGTTGACGGGACTTGTAAACTTGCAACTCGATACGATTACAGCAAGCAACACTCAGGCTATTTCAATTCTCGTATCATATTTGGCTATCGTAGTTTCAGCAGCAATTGAGTTGGACAATCTTGACTTGACGTTGAATCTGAACAGACTTGTTGGAGGCAGTGTTAATGAATAGAAGAAAGAGAACAGTACATCGAAGTTTAATGTTGTTTATTTTTGTGTTTATTTTCTCGTATGTGTTTGGTTTCATCACTTTATTGAATCAGAATGCAATTGATTCTCCGTGTACACCAAAAATGTATACAGCAAGCGCAAAGACTCCTCCATGGAAGATTATTTTTCCGTTTTCTGGGTTCAAGAGTTCTCTTTTTGTTTTTTTTGTGTGAGTTTGATGTTGGCGGTTAGCAAAATCGTTTTTGGGTTATTGTGAATGTAGCAGATATCCGATTTCATTGCGTATCATTGACTATTGTGCATTGACAGTGTGTTGCCAATGGCTGGTTAAGTAATCCCAAAATTAACAAACGATTCGCACATATTGTTCTATTCTATGATCGTTTTCATTCCAGTCGTTTCGAATTTGCTTCATCTGGCCGAAATTATTCATGTGCTTACCGTGCAAGCACAGAGGCAAAGCCAGACTCTTTGTCAGTCAGCGTTCGTCCAGCCATTTCTCTTTTTTTTTTTTTTGTTTCCTTAAAATAATAATTTATGAAAAAAAAAAACCAAAGAAATGTTCGACTATTATTGTTTTGGAGGTGTACCCCGCTGGCTACCAGATACAAAATTTGCACTGACACCGCCTGCATGATTTCCTTGCATTTTGTCAACCAATGCACATACTCTCGCTCCAAGTTGCGTGAGTTCAGCATCAGTCAAATTTTGCCCTCTCTCCAATTGCTCCCATCGCACTTGCTGACCAACATACTTGACGCTTTCAATTTCATCTTGATAATCCAGCTCAACCAGATGCAATGCGTTGCCTCTATTCCCACTCCCACCACCAAAAAGATCCTTTCTCTTCTTTTTTTCTTCAAATTCTTTTCCTGCAGCAACTGTCGCAGTTGGCGGTGTTGCTTCAAAACTTCCATCTCGATAATCAATATCACCGTCGCCTCCATCACGCTCCATAAAATGCATCCGCTCCATTTGCACGGAAACCACGTCTGCGTTGTCTACAGTGTCTTCCGCCTTCTTCACATTTGCAACGCTAGTATCGGAGTAATCAAATTCGTCAAAATCGGTGTTATCATTATTATCTCCGGACGGTCTATAGTATGTGCAAGTGCGGACATTTTCATCATACGGTGGGAACAGTAGATCGAAAATAATGACGTGGTCTGATGCTGCAGTGAAGCTGTGCAAGTTCGGAGTCGCATTGTTTATTTCTAGAATGGAATCATATCCAGGCGCATCTCCAGAGATTATAGCGTCACGAATCATTTTACCGGGAAAGAAACTGTCTTTATGTTCCGGTGATCGAGCAGCGGAATTGTTAGTTGTTGACGGCGGCCATACGGTGCTGGATTTTAATGATTCATCTTCTTTCGATACAAATGACGATTCGGTGGTTGCTGGCGTTGTTGGAAGAATTGTGGCAGTGATGTTTCCATCTTGAATGACTTGAAGAGAGTTTTCTAGATTGTCTTGAATACTTTCGGCAATCATGTGAAAATTTTCAGTAATTGTGTCATTAATATCGAGAAATTGTGGCACTAAATCTTTCCCATCGTTCTCAGAATCTAGTTGGTTACCATCAAGAATGCTGAACGTCTTCACATGCAAATCTCCTTCAACAACACGACTGTTTTCATTTCATGTTAATTACTACAGGCTGAAAAAGGAAGTAATTCACCTGAAAACAGTCATATTCGGATGTGAGTGAATGGGCAAGGTGGCGCCTTTTTTGAGTACAAAAATGCACATTGTCAGACAATCAGTTCCCCAAACATGGTAGTACTCAATTGGAGCGACGGGAGTCTTGTTTTATCAAATTCAAATCTGACAATCAGTATTTTGTAACTACAAATTGTAAGAAAATAGTACCTGGGTAGCGATAATTGAGGGTGTAATTTTTAAGAGCAAGGCACGGAGAGCAGCGGCAACAGCTGGAGCATTTGCAAGAGCAGTAGTTGCAGTTGGCAAGGCAACTGGGACTGGAAAAGAATTGTGAGTGACAAGCTGATCTGATGGATCTGCAGATGATTTCGACAAGGATGGTAATAATGCCGATGGGCGACGCAATACAGTGGCAATATCAACAGGCAACACGACAGAGTTTGAATTCGAGCGAGAGTATGAGTCTGAGTCTGAGTTAGTTTTGTTTGTACTGGCGGTGCCGCCGTCGGTATAGAGCATATCATGCAGTCGCTGAGCCAACAGCGCCGTGGCAATCAGCACCTAAGCATATTAATTGGTTAAGACTGAGAAGGTTGAATAAATGTTCGCTGCGCTGTTTCTTGAATGAACTCCAAACAAAAGTCACACACACACACACACACACACACACCGTTGTACACCATCAGCCACTGCCCAGCTCCATTATTTACTCCGCAATGCAGAACTCGGTTTATGACAGCAACAAACAAACGTTCTTCCCTTCACAGTCTTTCTTTCCGCATAGATTTGCGAAATGTGCTTGTTGAGTGACAACAGCTTGGTCATTATGACTCACGACTCACCATTTTTTATTGTTATTGTTTGGAAAGAAATCCAATGAACAATAAAATAATATCAAATCAAAATTTGATCAAAAATCAGCTGGAAGAATGGACACAAAGAAAATTGACGAGACTGAGCCAGTTGTAAAGTTTGTGCGAAAAAGAAAGCTGGGAAAGAGTACTATTGCACCACGCGTGCGAAGTAACGCCGATGGTACCGACAACCCAGAAGACAACAGCTACAACAACAACAAGGACAGTGACGTGGATGATAATGCCGACACAGTTATACGCTCCACTGCAAAGAAACACGGTGGCCTCACTGTTGCATCATCATCGTCGTCCGCAGGCCCAGCAGCATCGAAATTGAAGACATCTGCATTACCATCAACAGTACAAACAGAAACACCAACAAGTGACACAAAGTTTTCCTTTAAGGCATCCGGAACTGCTGCGTCTCTTGTAACCGATACAGCAACGCGCACGCTTGATATCGACGGAATTCTCAACTTGGATGGAACAATTCCAAATGCAAACCCCAACAGCAACACAACAGATAACGACAACGACTCGTACAGGGGTCTTGCTGGATACAAAGAATATGTCAACAAGAAAGTCACTAAAGTTACCCAGTCAAACGCCGGCGGCTTGAGGTATTGCTTTTGTTTTTTGTTTTTTTCCCAGAAGACTAACCATCTGCTTAGAGCGGGCCCACTAAAAGGCCAGACGTCCGTTCGAATTACAGCCCGTTTTGATTATCAACAAGATATTTGCAAAGACTACAAAGACTCGGGAAACTGTGGCTTTGGCGACTCTTGTATATATATGCATGACCGTGGTGACTATAAAACTGGATGGCAACTTGACAAGGAATGGGAAGACCAGCAGAAACAAAAGCAGAAGGAGGAAGATGTGAACAGATTTTTGATTCAGGAAAACAGTGCTGTGGGTACTGGCGAGGGAGAAGATGAGGATGAAGATGACGTTCCTACTGAGTGTCCGATTTGCGTTGGCCAATTTAAAGATCCGATTATCACAAAGTATGTTGAATTAGAGTACTCTTCTTTATTTATGCATTTGTGATTCTAATTTCCAATTGTCTTTTACATACAGATGTAGGCACTACTTTTGCGAAAACTGTGCCTTGAAGCAATTTGCGAAAACCCCAAAATGCTTTGAATGTGGTGAACCAACTGGTGGAAACTTTGCAGTTGCAAAAGAACTCAAAGCAAACCTAATTAAGAAGAAAGCTAAGATTGCTGAACGTGAAGCAGCTGTGCGAAAACGCATTCAAGAAGAACTAGGAGAAGATCATGATGATACTCTTGAAGACGACATTAATGACTGAAAAAATAATTTTAAATAAAATAAATTTTAATAATTTAATGCTATTGAAGACAATGTTTCTTTTATTCGTTCCCGAATTTTCTCACGAAAACACAATTTATCTAACCTCCAAAACTTCTTCCCTGCGTTGATCACAAGTATTATCTGCACAAAGTTCCTCAATATTCAGTGACACCGAAAGGAACAACTCAACTGAGGCACAGCAGTCTCTTGACTTAAACAACGATTGAGCGACAACAGTTGCTTATGAAAAATTATCAATCCTTACTATGAAAAATCCGACAATATGAGCCAAAAACACAATCAATCGATTATATCACTGTTCATGATCATGTTAGCGCGTAGCAATACTATCAGCAGTCCTGCAATCCGATTCTTGTGGATGATATCAATGGGCTATTTTATGCTTTTGAGTTTGCTCTCAGTTATTGTAAGAACCGTACTTAAAATTTTCGCGTTTTTAACTGAAAAAATTAGCTTTTATCTTTTTTTTTTTTTCCTTTATTTAAAATGAAACACTTGAAGGTTCAAAAATTCGAATTCGTCAACTTTGCTGAAAATTTTCTGATAAAATTTTGCTATTGGTCAACAAAAAACATTTTGTTTCAAAAAAGTCTGTGAAAAAGCTGTTTCGTATTCAGCTTCCACGAAAGAATATAAAACATGGGAAAAGAGCTACCACACCAATGCATCAAGGCTGCCGAGATCCTGGAAGGTTTTGGACTTCCAGAAAACCCAGAAAGCCTGATTCCACAGCACGTTATTGGTGAAATTATTTTTAATAAGTCCTTTTCACTGAAAACAAATAATAATAAAAAATTAGCTCGCGCTCGAGGAATAGCAGTCTTGCGGGTAATTCGAGCCGGTTTCAACTTTTCAGGGCAAATCGGCTCTGGGCTTGTTCTCGCACGTATGCCGGACGACACATGGTCACCACCTTCGGTTATCAAGATTGCTGGCCTTGGCGTGGGTATATTCGCTGGAGGTAACCAAAGAGCAAGATACACCAAAAATATTTAAAAACAATCATCATTTCCTGCAATTATTCAAAACTGAAAAACATAAAAATTAAAATAAATAAAAACAGCTGAAATCACTGACGTTGTAATGATTCTCAATGATGATACAGCCGTAGCCGCGTTCATGAAGAATCAGTTCAAATTGAGTGGGAACTTAATGGCCGTCGCGGGTCCATCAGGCCATACCGCAAATATTTCAGTCGGTTCAGTGTACGCGCCAATTTTCACTTACAGCAAAACAAAAGGGCTTATTGCAGGTGCATCGTTTGACGGATCAGTTATTATCGAGGGTGCCGCGGAGAATGCAAATTTTTATGGTACAAAGGTGACGGCAAATGATGTTCTAAATGGAAATGTGCCACGGCCGCTTGTTGCAGACACTCTTTATTCGTGAGTTTTTTATTCAAAAAAATTCAACAATTGAAAAATAAATAAACAGAATTCTCCATCGCACCATCAGTTTCGAATCATCTTTAACAGACCACGCTGCTGCTCGTCGACAAATTCCCCAGCAATACCAAAAACCGCAATACAACGAGCATAAATCTGGAATGCTTATGGACGACGCGCAGCTGTCTCGTCAAATAACTGAATCTATGCAACAGCAAGCTCCACCGTCATATGGCGAAATCAGCAAAAGCAACAACAATAACAACAACAACTTATCGCCACAAAACACAATCCGCTCAAAAATATCCGCATCCCTCAACGCAAGTCCTAACCGCAACGGCAGCAGCAGCATGCCAACCAATCCAAACGAAAAAAGCCAAACCCAAAAAATCTCAAATGTCACGCGCGAAAAGCTCGCAAACTCACTATCATCATCGTCGGAAGTGATGGAGCCTCCTGCCCGAATAAACAAGCAATCAACGATAACGACAAGACCCTTGCCAGATTTGCCGGCGATGGCGGTTGACCCAGATGAGACAATGTATTGCCGGGCGCTGTATGATTACACGAGCGCGCAGTTTGGGGATTTGCAGTTCCGCAAGGGAGATTTGATCAGGGTTTTGAAAAGGAATCCAGATGGGTGGTGGTATGGAGCATTTGAGAAGAGAGAAGGGATGTTTCCTAGCACTTATGTGTCGCAAGATTAAACTGTTTTTGATTTGCTTTTTTCATAATTTTTATTTGAATTGGCAGAATAAGTGACAGTTTCCTCAGTATTAAAACCAGTTCAACAAGGCAAAACGTAATCCCAGTTGTGACAGAGTCACTTGAACCGCAAATTTATTTTCATGAACTTTATTCAAATAAACAAGATGTGAACCAAAGTAATAGCCTTGTGTCTTATTTAATAGCGTGTTTTATCTGAGTCAAATCTTTGACAAACAGTTGAAGTTTTTCCTCCAGTTTTCCACAACGACCAGGGTTTATCATCTTAGAGATTTCTCCCAATTCTCAAGTCTCTTGGTGGACTATTAACCCTGCGATAGGTCGCAACCCAGCTGTTCCCACTGCGTACAGACCCAAAATAGACCTCTGAAGTTCCCACGATACTTAATAGAGTGAGCAGGCGTTGATGCAGATGCATTCATTGTCGCATTGCTGGTTGTGTCCACCAAATAGCGTTGCAGTCGAAACCACCCGCCTCGGCAGTTGTGTCATTGCATCCTGTCTAGCATCCAACTGCAGTCCCTATCCCCATCTCAATTTTTGTTCCCACGCATCTCCCCAAAATCAACCGCCTTAACAGCCAGTATGCAGAAATGTTTGCCATCATGGTTTCATCCACTTCTGATTTTTCGACAATTTGCGAAAAATTATGCCAGAAGTTCATTCACGCTTCACATTTCCAATTGCAACTGTGTTGCTGTTACAGCTTATTGCTGCCCTTGCCATAATCACGATTCCAGTGAGCCAAATATTTTCCTAAGTTTTTAATAATGTCTAAAATAACTAATGGAATTTAATAGCTTGGATATTTTTCGCTGTCAAGCTGTACTCAGATCACTAACTCACTGACTAACCAACTTATCCAGGTGTATCTATTTCTTAAACGTAATGCCCAAAATAATTTAACATTTTTTTAAAACAGGCTTCGGCGCAACAAGCATCGATTGGCTTCCAAAATATTTTGAATCAAGTAGTCAGTGTAAGTTTTGGACAAAAAATAAATATTCTTGTATTTGTTGATTATGTGCTCTGTTTAGCAACTGAGAATACTCCAAAACGATGCGAGCCTCAACGCAGCTTTCACATACAATTATGATGACTGGTCCATTTCGCTTTCCAATCTATCACTGAGTTTGGCAAACCAAATGATCGCCAAACCTTTCATCACATGTAACTGTCAGATCTGTGAAACTCCAAGTCCCTTTAAACACTTGCGAAAAAAACCTTCAAATAGCAATCCTGATCTATTTTCACCAAAACTTGACGGGGACCCAGACCCAACTTTCTTCTCCATTACTTGGAATGTTCCACGAACCGTGCAGCGCGATAAATTCCAAATTTGCTGACCTTGGAAATTTGTGTTACTTGCAACTATATTCTGATCAAAAAACTGGCCCGAATGCTTATGGATATGTTATCAATTCCACATCTGGCGCGCAATTGAGTTCTCATACTTTATTGTCACCTTTATAAATATAAATTAACATCAAATACAATAGGTCCAACTGCTTTTGTCCTCAAAACTACGCAAATAAATCCATTGGTCGCAAAATTCTACGAAATGAAGATATTCTCCCAATTTTCAGTTGAGCATGTGTTGACTCCCGTGTTCAATGGATGGATTCTCAGTTTTTCTGACGTCTACATCCCAGATCTGTACAATCCATTATCTAGTAGATATTTCAAAGTAGTCATGGTGTGCAGTTCAGCTATTTATTCGCTATTTCTGAACTTACTGCCATCGCCAAACTCAAACATGTTTTTGTTGGATGATACTGGCCTAATTGTTTCTAGCACGGTGAACAACACTGTGAGGGTAAAATTTTATTTAAGTTTAGACTAACGGAAAAACTCATCATAGATCGCACTGAACAGTACATTCCGCTATAATAGCTATTCTAACAACGCCAATCCAATCATTAACTCTCTGGGAAAAGCTTTGATTTCTATCTATGGGCTGAACACAACAACAAATCGGTACAATCTTCCAAACTTCACAATAAACTTTGCCACCTTACAGGGCGAATTATACATTGTTTCAACAATGTTAGTTATAATGCCAGAATCAAACCAGCAGTACACTCTTGTTCTGTATGCGCCACGTAGTGATTTCTACGGTTAATATACATATATATTTGTACTTTTGACTAAATAGCATTTTTGTTTAGCCACAAGTGACAGCTTAATAAATAAAGCGATTATATTTACATGTACAATTGCAGCCATTGGTTTGCTGCTCGTGGCAATTATAGCCTATGTTGGATCTTTGCCGCTGAGACGTATGTCATTATCGATGAAATATGTAAGACAAGAAGCACCATTCGCAGTTGAAACTTGATACAAACTGCACAGCTCACAAAATTCGACTTTAGCGTTCTTGAGTCGGGAAAACTTGATAGCACAAGTCGAATCACTGAGCTTTACAATGTCGAGTCATCGTTCTTAGGAATGGTTAAGGTTAAGGCAGCGTGTTGAAACAAAATTGAAGGAAACTGACAATTTTTGTAGGCATTTGCAGGAGCCATCAGAATGAACAAGGGGTTGATTTCGAGCGAAGTTAAGACTGCCAAGAAACTTTAATGAAACTCTCCATCTAAATTACAGCTATGCATTTCAAACACGATCTGTTTCCGTTTTCTTTTTTTTTTTTTAAATTTTCAAACAGCCTCACACTTTATTTTAATATTTTTCGAACTCACAAATAAAACGGAATTAGTTCAAAAAACACTTGACGAGAATCTCTTTTTATAAAATGATTGGAGAATCAGAGCAGCTAATTGCATTACCAGGCACAGGATATTTAATTCTTTTTCTGCTGCTCTGAAAAGCACAAGCAATGCTATGGGGTATCAGTATTATACATTGATTCAATTAGAATCTGCAGGCTCAGTACATCACATTGATTTATCAAATCTTGGTTTTTTGAATTTGTCATGTCAATAGTTAAGCATGCATTAATTTTGGGGTGATGTTGAATTTGAAAAACACTTAATTTTTTGTATGCTGAAGCATAAACTATGCTATATTGCTGCCCCCCTCAGATTACCAACAGATCACCAAAATACTTAACTACTTTTTTTTTTTTTTTGATTTCTTACAAGTTTTCACATTTTAAGCCATTCGTCCACCAATGCAAGTGAACAACTTGCTTTTGGTCCCTTGTCTAACAAAGTGTCAATGGTGTCCACACGTTTTTGGACTTTGAGGGAACAGTATTTCTATTGATTATACTAGATGAAAAATCACCATAAAGTATAAAGTGTGCATTTAATATTATTGGTCCAATGAGTAGTTATACTGATATTCTTGAGGAGATTGCAAAGGACTTTTTTTTTTCTCTTAATTTGCTAAATATTGAAAAAATTAATGGACAGGAGCTTCTAAGTGGTGTGCATTTCCTCCAAGAAGAGCAAAAACTGCCAGTGTATAAGCCAAGAATTTTTCCTTGCTAACAAACAAAATTGCTTGACACAATACGGCTTTTACAATTTGTGCATTCATGCCCTATTGTTTTAATTTATAGTATCTTTAAAAACCAAATAAATATGATGTTGATTTTCATAAATATCCACCTTGTACCAGCCAGCAATACCATCAGTTGCAAATACTTTTTTTAGAACGTCGATACTACCCTTATATCTCAAAGATGCCTGCTCCTTCTCAGTCAAATCCGATGTGCTTTTTGGCGGCGACCATTGCATACGGACTTTCGCCATAATATACGGATACTAATAAAATTTTTAAAAAACCCATAAAAACATTCAAAAAGCAAAACAAAATTTAAAAAATTCTTACTGTCACAACCGTCGCCAAAGTCTTACTCAACGCCCCAATTAGAAAAACCTCTCCACTACTCAAACTAACATTGTTTTGGCTTCCTTTCGCGACCGCTGCTGCAATTTTATTTCGGATCCATATCGCCTTCACCCGTTCGAATGCACCATACGTGATCGCCGGATTCACGCATAGCACCATGCTCGCCTTGAACCCCTTCCACAGGCCTTGCGGCCCTTCATCCGCGAGGATGGTTTGAAACGTGTCGACGAACGAGAGGCGTTCGAGCGGCGGGGCTGTTTGTTGGCGGGTTGTGATTACGGCGATTGGGAGAGTGAAGATTTGGCAGAGTGCGCCGGCGAGAGCTCCCATAAGAAGTTCGGCGGGTGTGCTTATTTCTGCGCTTTTTTTTTGTTTTTAAAATTATGTTAATGCCTGATATGGATATGGAGGTGGTTTTTTGTAGGGTTGTTTACCTTGCCCGGCAGGAATAGAAGCAACATGCCTCGCGCGGATTGTTGAATAGAAGTAAAAATATGAAAATGCACTGGCCACCGTTCCCTATAATATTGATCATAAACTAACATGAAACAAAACAGGTATATTTCTAAAAATAAAAATAAATTATCGCTTACAAACAATCCCGCACCAAGGCCACTATACAATCCTGCAAGACCTTCTTTTTTTAAGATACGTAGAAAAGCATCAAGCGAGTCATGGTAATGATCATGACCACCTGTCACAAGTTTATTCTGAGTCTGCAGTCTGGTCTTAATTCTGTGAAGAATAACATAACATAAAATGGGTTCAAAAAACCAAAGTGTACCACACAAAGCATTGACAGACGATAAAAAAAGAAAACGAGTAGGACATCATCGTAAGGGCCATCAGTTTCGGAAGCAGAAGTCAGAGTTTTCCGAAAGGCAACGTTATATGCAATATAGATTTTAATATAGACTTTTGGAAAGTTATGACTCACTTACACGTCTAGCGGAAAGACAAGTGTATTGGCAAACACTGCTCCAGCTGCTCCGGCACACGCATCGGCAAGAGGACTTGGCTTTGGCATTCTTTGCTTTTGTGGAAGGTTTTACACAGTGTAAATTCAAGATTTTTTTTCTTCTCGAAAGTATTCTCAGGCACATGGGTTTGGGGAAATTTAATTCTTTGCTGACAAATGTAACTAAATGAGTCAAACTTGGAAAAAGAAAAAAAAAAAAGCAATAAAAGTGTATGCCACTGAAAACTGAAAAAATCAACCATCTGAAAACCGAAAATAGAGCAAGAAACAGAAACAAAAAATAGCGACTGGGAAAAAAAAAGGAAGAAGTAACCAAACTAGTAGCAAGCAAGAATCGAAGACACAAAGTGAATTAGTTACTGTCGAATTTTACTTCTTCTTCTTCTTATCTGCAAGCCTTTTTGAGCTTCGTGTTGGGGAAAGACTAGTGGTACCAATATCCTCCGAAAACCCAACTGCAGTTTTATCGTCATCATCATCAAATCCTCTAACGTCAACCGGTTTACGGTTTCTCAGAACTGATGAAGCTACTTTAGCAGCCACTGAATTCCGCTTGACAGCAGTAAATTTAGAATCAGAAGTGTCGCTGTCTTCACTGTTTTTTTCATCGGAAAAATCTGTGGAGGACGTTGATGCGGCGTCCGGTGATGTTATTGAAACATCTTTTGAAGAATTGAGAAATTTTTGCTGAGTATATTCTTCAGTTTCACGTTGTAACTTTTTACGAGCCATAGCAGTTTCGTACTCGGTTCCCATGAGATGGTCCCAAAACGTATAAAACGGCTAAAAAAAGTGTATTGTTACAAAAAACAGAATGAATTCAAACTGTAAAATTATACCTGAGAAAAGTTGTACATGCCTCCTTTACCCCAATGATGAATGTCATGGTAAGCAGCACCATTTGAGTTGAAGAGTGATGCGGGACTCCACGCCCAGGCATACCCGCAGTGGTCATCGACAGTTTTGAGAGTAGCGACACTGTAAAATATTGCGCTAGTCCAGGGATGCATGTTCAGGAGCATTGACGGAATGGCGCCTCCAACCGTATCCATCAGGAATCCTTCAAGTGGGTGGTTGTACAGGGCACCGAAAGCAAATGGAACAGTAAGCTCATGGTGAACGCTGTGAAACATGCGGTATAACTTGCGGTTAACGTGAAACCAGCGATGGATCCAGTACTGATGTGAATCGGTTAAAAATGAAGACGACGAAATTCGAAGAGTACAAAAGAATCAAACCTGGTATGTGTCAAGAATAACGGAGGCAATAGCAATCTTAATTAAAATCAGCAGCGGAGATTCCATACGCCATTCTTTCACATCCTCAGGGCGAGTGAGGACGACAAGTACGAGGGCGGTAGTTACTTGAATGAGATGCTGAAAGGCGACCGTATATATCACTTTTGGGACGGTGACTTTGTTTGGCTTGCGCTGAGGCTGGTCGGTAGGAATACGGTGGATTTCAAAGATAGTTCTGTTGTGAAGATTCATTGGTTGGGAATTAATTATATCGGGGATAGAGCACCAACAGTTTGAGATGTGAGATGAAGAAGAGGTAGGTCGAGTAGGTCCAATAAAAAACGACTGGCGCAAAGATCATCCTGAGGAAAAGCGATCAGGTGATTAATTGAAGAGTGGAGATGGCAGTGGATTGTTAATTGAAAAGGGGAGATAGGAGTGGAGATGAGGCGGTTGGTGGAAATTGAGGTTGACTCGAAATCACGGAAACATAGAGACGTACCACAGCTCGGCCGACAGGAACTGGATGATGAGCGGCGAGGTCGCCGAGGCGGGAGCGACTGCGGCGTACGGTCGCGCAATGGCTTCCAGGAAGGGTGGTACAGGCGCCGAGTACAGCCGCCGCGCACCGCGGTTGAAGAAGTGGTCGTCACTCAGCAGCCATGAACTCACCGCAGACACAATCATTCCGGCTGTGCTGTTGCCGTTGCCGTTGTTGCTGCCCAGAATGTTGCTATTGGTGCTTGAGCTCATTTTCTTGCGATCGTAATGCGGAGGATGATAATCAACTATGTCCGATCTCAACGAAGGAGGATGTTAATGATGCTGATGCTGATGTTGATGATGCGAACAATACGATGCGATTGGTCAGTGAAACCAATGTCTGCCAATCTTTTTGTTTTGCCTGGTTATTTTCGGCTGTGACGAATTTCTCTTTTTTCCCCCTATGGCTTGGAAATCATTTTGACTCAAAAACTCCATGTTTCAATGTTTCGCACTTCTTCAAAGAAAGCCATATTGTAGTTTCAAGAATTATTAAATCAAAAAAAAAATTTAGTTTTTCATACATAATTTGAATACAGCAATAACAACAACAGCAACAGTAGCTTATCTATAAACTGTGATATTGCTGAAGCTGATGTTTTGAATTCAATAACCATGGGCCAAACAGGCAATGGTTGTGCATACAATTTTAACAAGCTTCTAATAAGTTGCAAATTGCCAATTTTGTGGTTCATGTACTTGAAATTCTGATCTAGTAATGCCCAGTTTCATTCCAACATCAGCTCTAACTAGCAGATCACATGACTTGGGTCCACAATTATGTAACTTAATTTCACAGTATCAAGAAGTCACCCAGTGAGATAAAGTGGATAATTGTTATCTCACAAACAAAGACAGTAGTAGTATACAAAAAGTATAATGCCAAATACAAGACCAGTGGTGTTTGAGTATTGAACACTAATCTTAGAGAAATGGCAACAGTAGTAGCAGTAGAATTGGTAGTGGCAACATTGTTTGTGGCTCTATGGTCTTTGTGAGCCCTAAGACAGGAACAATGCAAGTAAATGAGTTATGTTAACAATGAGAATGAACTCACAGGAAAGTTGGACAATCTGTTGCAATCTCTGTTTATGATTGTATTTTTAAGCAGAATTCTCTTTTTCTTTATTATAGATACAGATTTTCATTTCTAAAAATCCTCCATTACAAACAGTGAAAACAATCTTAAAAATAAATCTTGCCATTTTCCTCCTCACACAAAAATCTCTTATTGTATTATACAAAGCTTCTGCTAAATGACAGAAAGACAAGTCCACTATTTCCTTTGAGCAATTTGAGTGTTTTTATTTCAATAAAGAGTGAATTCATTCTTCAATACAGTTTAAATTTATCTTTACTTCAACACAATCCATAATCTGGCATCATACAACGCAATTTGTGCCTTCAAACTTCTAATTCAGAACCTCAACTCAAGTGCCAGTACTGTAGCTTCAAATTGAAATAGCTGTGACACAGATTAGTAGAAAGAGGACTTGTTCCACTTATCTAAAAAGCCAAAACCACTTACCTGGGCCATTAAACATAAGAACATGGCTTGTGTAGTTGACAGGACAGAGAGTGGAAGTGGTTGTACCACTGGCAGATTGATCATTGTTTAGTTTTTGTTTCTAGGGTTTGCTCTATACAGTAAAAAGTATTGTAAGTTTACATATACTGTACTAATATGATTTTAGCAAATAAATTTAGTATATATGTATACTTTTATTAGGGAACTTAATTTCTTTTCTTTTCTATTTTTGACATTTCATTTTCATTTCATCAAACAAAACAAACACTTCCCACACCACAACTTCATACCACCTGCCAAAAATCTGCAACACTTGTTGTAACACCAAATTACTTTCTGCCACATCAAGCCACTCTGTACAACCTTGTGCCACTTGCTACAATCCATGTTGTTTTCATCATCCTTGTTACAATCTTATGCCACTTTTTACAGTCCTGTGCCACATGCTACAATACCATGCTGCATATTACAACTGTGTGTCACTTGCTATAACTTTGTGCCACTCGCTAAAACACTGAGCCACTCACAACAACATATAGTGATGATTGAAGCAACAAGGGATTATCATTCACATACTTCAATTCCAGATAATGAAGGATAAAAAGCTTTTCTTCTTTTATTTTAATTCAAATTACAAGTTATAGCATGCAATACAGTGTAATCTTGCTTTTTAAATTCAAATTATAAATATATTACACAAGTATAATACATATAATTGATTAAATAGCCACAAACCTCACTTTCTCTTTGTTATGTTACATATTCATATAATAATTTGTTATTTTTCTTTTTTGGCCAGTATTTGATTGACAAATAGACACTTTACAGTTCCTACAGCCGAATATGCCATAACTCTTTTGGTATTGATGTAAGTTTGATGAAATTTTTTGTTCACAAACAAAATTCTCATGGTGGGCAGTAGGATTCCATTCAACACAATTTTCATCAACAGTATTAAAAACAAGCCATTTGATCTCTCCAAAGAAACAGAGGTCTTCTATGTCTTGCTTGCGTGCTTGCTTTTTGGCAAAACGCGACAACATATAAAACTTACAAACATCCAATGCTATCCAGGAGAAAGTTGTTCTTTTTTTCAACGTTGCTTCTAAATGCGGTTTCACTCGACAATATGACGAGCTTGAAAAGCTGTACAAGCAGCATCACGAAAAAGGGTTTCTCGTTATTGGGATTCCAACCAATTATTTTAAACAAGAGCCCGACAATGGGGGATCTCGCAGATTAAATTTTGGCGTCACGTTCCCAATTCTCGAAAAAGTTCATGTATGGTTTTTCATTATTGTGACTGGATGTTATAAATTTTTTAAAAAATTAAATTAAAAAAAGGTTAATGGGCAGTATGCGCACTCCCTTTTGCGCAACCTTCGTAAAAAAAAACCGTATTTTCTAATTGGTATTGGGATTTTGTGGAATTTTGAAATCTGTATAACAGTCTCTATTTAAATTTTATTATTGGTTTTGATAACCTTTTATTTATAAGTCTTAGTTGACAAGAAAGGTATTGTTGTCGAAAGATTTCCTGCAATCTTTGGCGCAAAACATATTGAGTCATACATTTTGCGCGAATTGAGCCCGTAAGTCTTGGAAAAAATTGCAATATGAAGTTGTAAAGAAGCAACAAAAACAATCAAGATTTTGTCACTGACCTTGTTTACAAGACTAAAAATGCCAGTCAATGCATCAGCAATTGCTTTGCTGTTTGCTTTATCGATTGTGAACGTATTGAAAGGGCAGTTTGACCACTTGAAGCTGTTTTGTTTTCGACTTTTTTGTGAAGACCATTTTTTTTCTGAAAAACTCAAATGCTTGGTGAAGAAATGGTGAGTGTCACCATCCACAATCAAAAAAATATAGCCGAAGCATTGTGCGAAAAAAAGAAAACTGCAAAAGCTGTGTAGTTGCGCGTAACGAGTGAGTGGGTAAATAAGTGTGAAGCGCTGAATGCTTTAGTGGCAAATGAGGTGCCCCTCTCTCAAAAGCATTTGATTGATCAAATCTTCCGTGCCCACCGAACTTTATGGGGGTATATTAGTGGTTAATGCATTCCGTAACATATGGCGCGCCAGACTCTGGGCGATCTTTTGTTGTTCTTGTTTTTTTGGTTTTTTGACTCTGGCTGACAAAGATTTGTGTGCAGGTTACCCTCGAGATCGAAACTCAAGTTGACTTTACGCATAGCAATATTATTGGCCATAGCGCTGGTAGTAGCGTTGAAGATGAAGAAGGGGATGATAGCGGTGGTGGTGAAAGCAGTGGAGACGAAGTGCGCTCTTCCTTAGCTCTGGCGCCACCACGCGACAAATCTTGGCGCGCCGGGAACACCAATTCAAGTTTGTTTCAGTCTACAAATACCCCTAATTCTGCATCTACGTGAGTTTGTTTTTTTTTGTTTTTTTTTTGTTTGGATGTTTCGCGTTTGTTT
>JADGJH010000011.1:17837-46798 GCA_027596945.1 Physocladia obscura
GAACTGCTTCAATCAAACCAAGCATTCTGTTCTATTAAAATTTTAATAGCTTCGCAAACACCTTCACCGATCACTCGTTCCCATCATCCAGTGCATCTCCACTTTCACTTCCATATTCGCTTTCTCATTCGAATTCTCACTCTCAGTCCGTAATACCACCTCGCAAAACCGTTGCCACTCTACCTTTCTTCAAATCTGCTTCCCCATTTTCGCGTTCTTCAAACTCGATCTCTATTGACGCTTACCAAAATATGGAGGTGGCGGGTGGCTTCTCCTTCCATCCTGAACCCAACAACTCTCGCCGCTCGTCACTGGTTTCCTTCAACCCGGAAACTTCTCCACCACAAAGTATGTCCGATCCACCAGCTTACATGACTGCACCAACAACACCTGATGGAAATCCGCCTCCACCACGGTCAACCACACCACCGGCGAAAAATCTATCTGTACTTGTGGGAGGATTCTCATCTGCGCCATCACCGCTGCAAAGCCCTCCTCCACTGCCACCAAGCAACAAACTGGCCACATCTGTTTCTTCAGCTTCATTCACCTCATCGTCTTCCTCCGGTTCCACTACCTCATCACAAGATGGACCTGCACCACAATCAATCAAACCCAGTCTCAACAATTCACGCACAAATTTTGTCGCGATATCTAAACAGCACCAACACTACTCTAGCCCATCTGCCATTGTCAATAGCACTGTAAGCGTTATGCCCAACACACTTAATACCCCTGTAGCTGCCACCACTGCCACCACCGGAAGCGTTGATCTTCGCACCCAAGTCGCAACGACATTGCATAAAACCCTGCAACTTGAATACAAGCTAACGTTAAAAGAGATGGAAAGTTACGAAAAGCAAAACGCCACCGCGGCCATGGAATGCCAACGCGCATTGCTTGCGTTACATGCCGCGCAAGTTGTTGTTCGGGAGCGGCGGCGCGATCTGGATTTGGCAGTGATTGAACGAAGCGGAGTCGATGCAATCGTGCGACATTTGAAGGAGCGGCTTGACGGACTGCGGAAGCGGATGATGTGGGACAACGATAACGTTACCGTCGGTGGTGGTAGCGGGGGATATGTCGGTGGCGGCGGTGGCAGTTTGAATCGAAATGGAGGTGTTGGAGGGTTTTTTGTTGAAGAGGATGATGGATTTTTCCTTTCTGGTGGTGGTAATGGCGGAAATAGTGGTGGGAATTTTTTGACACCTTCTGCAATGCAACAAGCATTTATCAACTCTAGAAGACACTCTTCTCCTGGATATGTTTTTAATAGTGGGTCTGGTGGAAATGTCAGCAGTAGCAACAACTCTGGATTTCTTGCTGGTGGCAGCACAGGAAACCTCGGTGATGATGCTGACTTTCTCGGCATTAACAATGGCGTTGGTAGTGATGATATGAAGCACTTCGCGGATGAAATGAAGAATTCGGCGATTGTGGAAGATTATTTACTTTTGGGGTTGGCAGAATCTGAGGGAAGCAGAGTCGGCGATGGTGGAGGAGGGGGTATTGGAGGTATTGGAGGCGATGGACCCGAATCAATCAAAGATTTGGACCGTGCAGCCAGCTTAAATGCGACGTCCATCTCAAACGGGGTTGCTACAACATCAATAAATATTCTTGTTGGCGGTGGTGCTGGCGCGATTGCCAGCGGCAGCAGCAACAGCACTGAACCGTCAATCAGCAAGATTAAACACAGTTTACAAGCTGTTTTAGATGAACAGATGCATCAGCACCAGCAGCAATTCACGTTCCCATCTGTTTCAATGGCTCGTTTACACTCCGCAGGCCCACTTACCAACAAAAGTGCATCTGAAATGACGTTCAGGCGCTCTTCTTTGGGGTTTCACAGCAGTGTTGGAAGTAATGGTAGCAATGGGAGTGTCAACAACAATAGCAACAACAACGTAGGTAATAGCGGTGGTGGCGGCGGTGGCGGCAGTGGCTCTGTGACTGTAATTAATGGAAACCCTTTATCGCCGTCAGTTGATTTGAGTGCAATGATGAGTCTGGGAAGTTCTGTTGCTTGTGTTGCGTATCAACGTGGGCAGTGCCTTGGGACGGGAAGTGAAGGATGTCAGGCGCAACATGCGTGTGTGAGATGTGGAGGTTCTCATCCAGTGATTTTGTGCAAGAAGGACAGAAATGTGTGTGTTAAATGGAATATGGAAGGTTTGTACTTTTGAGAACTCTTTAAAAATACTTACATATTTTTCAAAATTAGAGTGTAATACTGGATGTTATCGCGAGCACCGATGTCTTCGATGTGCATCTAAGCACCATACTCTTCGCGTTTGTCCCATCAGGCCTTTGGGAGGGTCTGAGTTCTGTTTTGGTTTGAGACTACTTTTCTTGTTGAACTTTATTAACTTTATTCTTTATATTAAGCTTGGAATTCGGCGGGAACTTGTCGAATTATGGATTGCAGACGTTTACATGAATGTATTCGCTGTGGAGCTTCTCATCCGTCAATTATATGCCCTGAGGTAAAAAAAAAGAAAGAGAGAACAAAAAAAATTGCTCTGTTTCCAAGAAGTTTTGCTTTCTGATTTAATATTATTAACGTTACATGTATAGAATCTAGACAATTATTTGACGGAATATATTGCCAAACGTCGAGCAGAGGGTCTGGTTGATGATGATCTTCTTCGGCTTGAACTTCAGCTGACACACAGTCTTCCGTCGTCATCGACAACGGTTGCATCAGCAGCAACAGCAGGAACATCATCAGCTTCAGCATCAATTGCAACCACACCGATTCCCGCGCAAGGTTTGCTTCTCCCCCCACTGCCATACAGCTACGGAGGGCATGTGTATTCGTCTTCACAAGGATCTGTAATGAACCTTGGAATGTCACAACAGCAATCATCTGGACTTGGAATGCGCGGTGTGGATCATCCAATGCATGTTGCTGCTGCGCAAGCAGCAATGCGGGTTGTAAGTGGAGGAACAAACAGTGGATTTATTTCGCAGCATTCACAGAATGCATTCGGCACTGGGATTGTGGGAGGAGGGAGCTATGATGGAAAGGGGAAAAAACATAGTATCAGCAGTGTTGGGAGTAATAATTCTGTTGTTTATGATGGTGTATCGCTGTTGACTGAAAGTGAGAAGATGTTGGTCTGCCGGGACTATAATAATTGTAAGAACTTCGAATTTGATACTGACTTCAAGTTTGTATTCATCTTTTTTCTTTGTTTATAGTGAAATGTGATGCGGATGAAAATCGATGTCGATTCCGCCATGTTTGTCTTCGATGTGGAAACCCGAGTCATCGCGAGCAAAACTGTCCTTTGTTTGACTACTTCTGAATTTCATTCTAGGGAAAAAAGAAAAACTCACTCAATTTCTCGTTTGGTTCTTTTTTTTCTTTTTCTCTTTTTTTTTTTCTCATGTTTTTTGCTCTCCGTGTATCAAGTTTCCGGGTGTTTTTTTTCCCCTCCTTTTTCCATCACCATGTTTTTTGTTTTTTTTTATTCTATGTGATTGTTTGGTTTTAATTTGATTATTATTTTTTTTTTGAACCAATCAATTTGTTTGTGAGCTTCAAGTTGATGGGAAACAATGATTGGAGGATTGGTTTGGAGATGGAAAGAGAAGAAAGCGACGCGAGAAGAGAGAGTGATCTTGAAGCGACAGAAGCAGATGAATTGGATTCTCTTCATCATTTTTTGCCAAGCAACTCGGACGAAAGAGACTGTGACCTTGAATCTGAAACCAGCAACGATACAACACTGCCACTGCTGTCAAATTTGGTTGATGAGCATGACCAAAATGAAAATCAAAATTACTCTCTTGTGGCACAGCATGAAATGGTCTTTACTCAGGTACCGCCTGCGGCACTCAATCCGCGCATGGATCTTGAGCATGAGAGTCGCGTGTATCTCGAAGGCCGCGTTGTCGAAGGTTTTGTTGCAGCTGACGGAACGCTTGTCTTTGTCGTCGATGCAAATGGTCGCGTAGTCAATAATGTATCCCTTCAACAGATTGAAAATTTCATAAACAATTGCAACAGCAATACCGAAGGTGGCAGTATTGAAAATATCAATTATGCGTGGCCGCCCGTCGATCGTGCTGCTGTTTCGCAGCTGCAGCGTCGATATCCGCGTTCGTTCCACATGGCAACACTTCAAATGGGCAATATTGGCAATGCTGAGACAACAATTCTCCAGTCTCTCGAACGAAATGAACGCGATGTCGATTCGCAACGTTTGGTCAGTGAAATTGTTGATCAAGTACTACAAGAAGTATTTTCTAATAATACTATCCACTCAAGAAGCACTACGCCAGAAATGAGCATATTCAATCGACAACAAAATTTTGTTGGTGGCAGTGAAGACGCAATAGCAACACCAGCTTCTTCGACAACTGCAATAACTCCTGGCACAATTTCATTCAGAACTTTTCAAGACAATATGCTAGAACTTCCGAATTTAACAACGTTTTTTCGAACATTTCATTCGCCAACAAATATTCCTTCATCACCTGCATTTGCGTTCGATCCACGAATCAATTTTGTTCAATTTTTGAGAAATGGAACCAACAGCAATGTTGGTGATTTTATTGCAGCCATTGGGCTTACAGGAGTCAATGCTTGGACTCCTATGAATTATGCGTCTGATATTGGTATAGATGAAAGGATTGATGACCGTGGCGATAGTGGTGCTAGTGGTGGTATTATTGAAACAAGTACACTTGCAGAGCTGGCGACCCGACCTGTCGCAGTCGTTACACGGCGGGTTCACGACGGCAGAAACAATAACGACGTAGATCAATCAATTACAATCCAAACGCCTTTGTTTGAATGGTTGCTGACGCGAAATCTTTTGGATGTGAATGGAAATATTGTTCAGATCAACGAGGAATTTTATCGGCGGTACGCGGTGAACGACGAAATTAGGCTTCATCACATAAGAGCATCTGCCAATCCGGAGCTGTGTGGATTTGATGTGCCGGGTAGTAGCAACGGAGGCGGGTTAGAACTGGTGTTGCTTGGTTTGGACAGTGATGGAAATGAACGAACTGGAAACGTGGTGGTCGGAATTGAGGAAAATGTGACTTTGCGGAGTCGAGAAGGTGTTGGAAATCGAGAAAGCTTAGAATTTGAAAGAGACGAGGAAGTGTCTTGTGCTGTCTTGGCTGTGTCAGAGATGCTTTTTTTTTCTCAAAGTCGTTGAACCTTTTTATTAATTAATTGATACATTGACAAACAATGAGCTTTGGAGAACGGCTCCAGCCGAATGCAGAGCAGCTACAAACAATCTACTTTATTTGCGGTTACTCAGTCGGCATTGCAATCGTGAGTGTTCATTTAGCCTGCTTCCAATTCCGCATCCTTAACAATGGCAGTTAAATTAACGGCCAATCTATTAGCTATGGTCTATGCCTATTATAAAATACGTGCTCTGGCCTTTCAAAGTTTTTACAGGTACTGACTGACCAACTGTTGCAAATTTAATCACCGTTGTTGACCGTTTGATCCAGTTGCTCTCCACGAGTTTGGCCATGCCGCCGTCGGAACATGCACTGGCGCTAGAGTAGAAAGCATAACTGTTGATCCTGATGAAGGCGGCCTGGTTTGTGCTTTCCTGCTATTTGTTTATGGTTCTGATTTTCTCACAGACGAGAATGAGGGGAGGAAACCAGTATCTCAGTTTACCAGCAGGTAATTGACAAATTATTTATTCAAAATGCAATACGTGCATGGAATGTTTCGGGGAAATCTGATTGCGTGTCAAATTAAAACAACTTTCCTTTCGTGGCTCTCGGAAATTATCTCATCTTTTTTTCGTCTAGGATACTTGAGCAGTTCATTTTTCGGAGCACTGATGATATTCTGCGGGTTCAATTTGGTTGCTTCAAAAATTGCGGCTGTCTTTGTTTGCGTTTGTATGCTCGCAACTCTGTTTTGGGGTATGTTAATTACTTTGCTTATACATAATTTCTGATTCCAAATATCAGCAAAAAATTGGCTAACGCGAGGTATAACGGTTGTTTTTATCGGAATAATTGCGCTACTATGGTGGCTTCCCGTTGGAAATGGAGATGCGCTTCGATATTTCATCCTTTTTTTGGGTACGATGAGTGCATTGTATTCAGTGTGGGATATTTTGGAGGACTTAGTTTTCCGTAAGGTTAACGAAAGTGACGCTTCTGCATTCAGTCGTATTTTTTGCAATGGAAGAATTCCTGCGCAATTTTGGGGACTTGTTTGGTTTCTTATAGCCCTTCTTTTTCTTGTTGCTGCTGTTTTAGCAGGTCTTTATGTGTTCAAGAGTAATGGTGAATGAAAGTTTCTTGTTTCTGGACAAAAAAAATTATTAAACAAACGGAATGGAAGAAACAGTGGACACAAAAGCGAAATGCCCAGATGTCGCAATTGGTGAGGCAGCCATGCTGGAACCACCCTGTTTTGTTTCGATTCTAATCCGTGCTATTATTCGCAAACTCAATCGGACAGACAGACCGGGAGAGCAGGCTTTCTGCACTTTCTTCAAACGATTGGATGATGTTCGCTTTTGCCTTTGTCTTGACAAATTCTTCTATATCTTTAATTAACCTACTCTATCACAAGCAGAAGCCTGCCGATACGGTTAGACTTTTCGAAAGAGCTGGCGGCGTAAGAATTTCGCATTTCCCTGTTTCGTTCCATTTTAATTATCTTTATTATATCTTTAGGATTACTATACTGCACACGGTGATGATGCTCTTTACGTTGCCGAGACTGTTTTTAAGACATCGTCGGTCATTAAATATTGGGCTGGTTTGTTTATTTTTTCATTGCATTTCCCTCGCCTGCAATTGGTCGATTATGAGTTTACGCAATCAACTTTGTGCAACTGCCGAAATTATCAAATACTTCTATGATTTATTTTTATTCAATTATTTTATTTGAATGTCCGAAATTCTTAACATTTCTTTGAAAAAGGCGACGTCAAAACTGGCGGCGTACCAATGGTCAGTATATCCAAGCTAAACTCGATCGCTTTAATGCGAGATCTTCTTTTGGTCAAACAAAAGCGTGTTGAAATTTGGGAAAACGACGGGAAAAATTCGAAAGCTTTTAAACTCGGAAAATGGGTAAAACGGACTCATTTAATGACAATGAAATCTGTTAAGTTTTCTCTATTTTATTAATTCATTATTTCAGGCTTCTCCGGGAAATTTGAACAGTTTGGAGGATTTGATTTTTGCAAATAATAATCAGATTGTTTCATCTCCAGTGGTTCTGGCTGTGAAGCCGGGTGTTAAGGGGGATCAAAAAGTAACTTTTATTTTTTATTTTTAGAAATTCATTAACAACTCTTAGGTTATTGGCCTTGCGTATACTGATGCAGCAACAATGCATACAATTGGAGTTTCCGAATTTGTGGACAATGACACGTTTTCCAACTTCGAGGTACTTTTATTTTTGAAGTTTCTTTTAACTAACATATTGTTCAGTTTATGTTGATTCAATTGAGTGTAAAGGAATGCATTATTCCTGAAGACGATAAAAGCTATGAGGGTCGGAAGCTGATGGCTATTTTGGAACGCTGTGGTATTGTTGTCACAAATAGAAAGAGAGGTAGTATTTACTTATAATCAAGCACCCATAAGTGTTAATTATCATAAACACAGGAACTTTCGAAACGAAGGACGTGGAACAGGACTTGAACCGACTTCTAGCAACTGAGATTGGAGTAACAGCTTTGCGTTAGTAATGCAAACTTTAATGGGTGATTTGTCAATTAACTTCTCGAAATATTCAGCGGAATTCGAAATGTCCTTAGCGATGGGCGCAGCATCTAGCCTGATCAAATACCTTCAACTCCTAAATGATGACTCAAATTTTGGACAATATCGGCTGGAAACATACGATTTGTCTCAATATATGCGGCTCGACGCTGCGGCAATGAAAGCACTGAATTTAATGCCAATGGGAACTGAAGGTTTTAATATTTGTTATAATATAATTATTTGAATACTCAAAACAGGATCGAACAAAACAATGAGTCTGTATGGGCTATTGAATTACACTAAAACAGCTCAAGGTGCTAGACTTTTGGCACAATGGTTAAAACAACCTCTCATGAATTTGACAGAAATTGGTTTGTTGAATTCTACTTTGTCACTTTCGCGGCTTATAATTATTTTTTGGGTTTTCAGAGACGCGGCAGAATCTTGTAGAGTCATTTGCTTCAAATACCGAATTCCGTCAATCAATTCAAGTAACTAATTTTTTTCCACTTTTTCGCAGTTGTTGCAATTTTTAATGTTATGGCAGGATAATTGTCTAAAAAGATTCCCTGACCTTCATCGAATTGGAAAGAAATTTATAAGAGGAAAAGCAAATTTGCAGGTAATTTCTGATGAATTTAATATCAATCATCTTATTTATTTGGTAGGATGTTATTCGGGTATACCAAGTTGTTGTTATGCTTCCAATTTTGTTGGAAACTTTGACGGAACATGACGGAGAGTTTAAAGTACTATTTGAAGAAATGTATATTGAGAAGCTTAAGGTTTGAAATGTTTCAGTTTTTATTTTCATTAGTTTCTCATTTTATATAATAGGAATATGTTGCTGGTCTTGTTCGCTTTCAAGAAATGGTTGAAACCACCGTAGATATTGCGGCTGCGGAGAATCATGAATATGTTATCAAAGCTGACTTTGACGAGGCTCTCCAAGGTTATTTTCTTTTTCAAGGATCTTACTTAGTTACTCATATTCTGCTTTAGCGACAAAGGTTGCAAAAGAGAAACTGGAGAAACAATTAGTCCCTGAAGCAGAACGGGTCAGTATGAGCTTTTGCATTATTATTATTATTATTATTGTTGTTGTTGTTGTTGTTGTTAATGCACTTTTCTCATTTTATTATTATTAGGTTGCAGATGATCTTGGCGTGGAATATGAAAAAAAATTAAAGTTGGAGCAGCATTCTCAATACGGATGGCATTTACGGCTTACAAAAACAGTAAGACTTATATTAATAAATTTTTGTACTTACTTTTTGTAGGATGCTGCAAAAATTCGTGGGAAGAAAGAATATATCGAGCTCGCGACGAATAAATCTGGATCTCTCTTTACAACTTCAACTCTCAAGCGACTTAGTGGAAGTATTGATGATCTTCGAGGAAAATACGAAGAATTGCAAGTATCCCTGGTCAAAGAAATCATCGGTATTACTGCGGGATATTTTCCAGTTTTTGAACGGCTTAACCAATTAGTGGCACATTTGGATGTTGTTGTCAGGTGATAGTTTCGATAAGTTCATTTTGAATTTTCTGATTTTACTTTTTTTTTTCTTTCGTTAGTCTTGCTCATGTTGCAGTTCATGCACCTCAACAATTTATTCGTCCAAAAGTTACACGGAAAGGTGAAAAAATATTTTTGTACACTGCACATTGGATATTGACTGTTTATTATAGGTGAAAGCAATTTAAGCTTGAAGGGATCTCGCCATCCATGTTTAGAAGTCCAAGATGGGGTGTCGTTTATTTCAAATAATGTCGAATTGAACCGTGGTGTGTTTTGTTGTTCTCAGTAGAATTTAGTTAAACAAAACCACAGATACAAGCAAATTTCAAATAATTACTGGTCCAAATATGGGAGGAAAATCCACGTATATTCGACAGGTTCAAATTATTCACCTTACTGTTAGGTTAAACTCAATTTACAATTTTTTTAGATTGGAGTGATTGTTTTGATGGCGCAAATTGGATCTTTTGTTCCATGTGCGGAAGCTACTGTCCCTATTTTTGATGCAGTTTTATGTCGTGTCGGAGCGAGTGATAGTCAACTGAAAGGTGTTTCAACTTTCATGGTACGAAAATTATTATTATGAATTCACATTTAAAACAAAATTCTACTTATTTAGGCCGAAATGCTTGAAACCGCATCCATTTTAAGAGTGAGTTTAATTTGACCAATAGTTCCTTTTTTTTTTAACTGAAAGAAAAAGGCTGCGACACCAGACTCACTGATCATTATTGATGAACTTGGTCGTGGAACTTCTACTTACGATGGATTTGGTTTAGCTTGGGCGATTTCTGAGTAATACAACTTGATGTTTTTCTTGCTTGTTTTTGACTTTTTTTGCATTAGGTATATAGGCGAGCAGATTGGAAGCTTTTGTCTATTTGCAACCCATTTTCATGAGCTCACAGCCATTTCTGAGAAAATACCATCCGTGAAAAATCTTCATGTGAAAGCCAAGACTGATTCAAACAGCATTACTTTGCTATACAAAGTCGAAGAAGGTTTGTTTTTTACTTTAGTTGACAGTTTCAAAAATTTTCTTTTTTTAATAGGAATTTGTGATCAATCGTTTGGAATTCATGTTGCGGAATTGGCCGCTTTTCCCGAAGCAGTAGTGCGTTTGGCAAAACGCAAAGCAGATGAGCTGGAGGATTTTTCTGCACCGCGTGAGTTCAATATAAATTATTATTGCGAAATATACTAATTTTTTGAAATAGATGAAATGGCGCAAAAACTGGCAAAATTCTCACCAGAGCAAATTGAGTCTGGAAATGAAGTGGTTTCGACGTTTTTGGCAGAATTTGAGCGACTAGTGAAGGAATCGGGCATTGATTTGACTAGTGGTACAAACTGGGAAAATTTGGACAGCTCGGAAATTCAAGAGATTTTGAATTCACTGAAGACAAAGTTTGCAGTTCAGGTCGACTCAAATCCATTTTTGAAGGAATTGTTAATCTGATGAAAATATTAAGTTTTTGTGAAAATCTCTGAAAAACACATGCAGCAGCAACAGCTGGAACTTCCACAGCGAAAAAGGGTATTTATTAAATGGTTTCCTGGTTTCATTTTTTCACTTGGAAATACGCAGAAATCGGGAGATGTTCTTCCTGGACTCATAGATCAATCAAACAAAAAGGTTTGTTCAACTGTGTCATTTCTGACTTGATGAACACTTTCAGAAAAACATTTTACCAACCGGAACACGCGGACGATCATGGGCTAAAGATGTTTCTTTAATTCCAAAAGCCATAACTGCTTCTGAAAGTCCATTGGCGATGTTTAATCGAATGCAGCATACTTTGTTACAGCCACTTTCGGAAGGTGTTCATTAATACAAATTTGATGCTGGGCATTAAAATTTTCCCACAAGATTTCACAGATCAAGCATCTTCACACGAATATAGGCTGCAAAGTCTTGGGCTTAACGAAAAAAAGTTTGCTGCAGGAAAGTCTGGGATTGCAGTAACTTCAGCTGCATTATCGCGAAGTGGAGATAAAGGTGTGAAAAAAGATAAAGAGCATTTCAGGACCACGTTGGTCAATATTGTTATGTATGAAGATGTTTGATTATTATTTTTTGCACATAA
Source organism: Physocladia obscura (assembly GCA_027596945.1). Lineage (NCBI taxonomy): Eukaryota > Fungi > Chytridiomycota > Chytridiomycetes > Chytridiales > Chytriomycetaceae > Physocladia > Physocladia obscura. Next base: position 29,166 of record JADGJH010000011.1, read on the forward strand.
TACTTATTTTCGAAAAACTTAGGCAAAATTCATCACAATCAATTGCCAGTTTACTCGCAAATAATGAGTTCCAGGCTCACGAATCTGAGAAGGACACTATGGTCTGAAACTTTATTTTCGCCATCATCTGATTTTCCTATCTTTTTTAGCAACGCTATTACTATTATATATCAAATGGTATTGATACACAGCATGTGGCCGAGATGGAAGATGAATGGCTTTCAAATGTTCTAAGTCTGCTTTCAGAAAACCTGAAAACGCATCATAAAGTAACTGTATTTTCTTTGTCAAACGAAATGAGAGACGATTACCATATGAGTGTCAAGAAAGCAATAGGTTTGAAAAAAAGGCAAAAAAAAAAACAAAAAAACAAACAAACAGAAAAAGACTTAAATTACAAATTCCACCTACTAGTTGATTTTGTTTTGAAGGACCATCGGCAAAAAAATGACCAAAACGAAAATGATGAAAACAACCAATTTAGCTTTGTGAAGTAATTGCGACTCCTATTCATCACGCTTTAATTTTTTCTCACAGGATACGGCAGTCGACACAAAATTGGTCACAGTCGTTTGCGCAATCACAGGAAAAAATTAAATCGAGTCTTCTTATTGTGAATCCAACATTTGCAGGAATTTTGAAAACATGGAGCAGTTTCAAAGACATACGTTTATTCGACATTGAGTCTATCCTAACAAAAGGAAGCGCCTTCGAACTTCGAACATTTAAAACAATGATGACGCAAAAACTTGAGAAAGCTCATGAGAAAATGATGACAATGTTGGTAGTTTTATGATTATTTTTATTTTATTTTATTTTGCTGTTATTTTTGGATATTTGCTGAATAATTTTGAAGTTGGTACCCAGCTATTTTGAATGTATTTTATCAAGGCAGCAAAAAAAACGAATGGTCATCGGTGCAAACAGAGCGATTAGAAAGTTTCTTCAAAACAGTTTCACTTATTTTATCAGATCAGCTGAGATACATTGTTAAAGAGTCAGTAAAAGATTTTGTGGGCATGTTCGATGGCTCTGTTATAACCGCAGCAAAACGCGTCGATGGCGGAAAACCCCTCCAATTCTCCGTGAAAATGATTTTAGACGACGAACAAATTAAATTTGAGCCAAATACCTCAGATATTCTAAGCACAGTTGAAAATTTGTTCGATATTTTGCTTACTGCGACGGATCGAATTCCAAAAATTGAGACTCAATTGTTTTCAAATGGAGCAGCAACAACTAACATCAATAACAGTAAACTTGTTACAATGACAATGAAACCGGATCAATGTATCAGAGTTGCATTTGAGTCAACACTTCCTGTATTTACAGAAAACGCGAGAAAATCTTTGCGTACAAATCTCCAAAGACTATTTGAGGCACCAACCGCATATATAAACGAATATGATCGCCATAAGCCATTAATAAGTCGGTCTCTCGATACAGAAGTTTCCGAATTTCTTAAAGTTGAAGACCACACCCATGACCATTTGGCTGATGCAAGTATTTAATTATTTGACGTTCACCCCTTTAAGCGATCAAACAGGAAGTAAAAAAATATAGATATACAGCAACACAAATTAGCAGTGCCTATCCGCACGTTGTGGGATTTCCTCTGGTTGAACTTCATTGTGACGAATTGATCCACGAATTGTCAGATAGAGCAATGCAGCTAGCAAATCGCATTCTAGATAGAATGGCTGTAGACAATAGAATTTCCAATCAACAGTAATATCTTATCAAAATCCGTTCTCTATTATTAATTAACTATTTAGGATTTGCCAATCATTTGAAGCAATGGCAGCCAATTTATTATCAATTCCAAACACTGTTTCAGAAATGGTCAACTTGCAAAAATGTCTTGACACGAGCAGAACGACATCGATGAAAGCTCTTGATGAAGCTGTTGATGAAGCGAAAAAAAGGCATGCCATTGAGTAAATTTCCTGATTTATATTCTAAAATAATCACGGTAGACTTAATTTCATGATTTCGTACGCCGACCTCAAAAAAGACGACTGCGACTTGAATAGCATATTATTTAGTTGGCCGCAAAGAATCATTCCGATATTTGTAGACGGCGATAATATTTTACAAAAATCTAGGCAATCTATACAAGAAGAACTTAAAACCCGAAGAGAGAAATTATTTATCGAAGTTGATGGATATGCGAAGCAAATTGATGAATACCATACTTTTTCAGACTATACAGAACTGACTAGATATCTCAAATCTGCTCAAAAACTGCAAAGTAAAATGGACAACGTAAATGAGCGGATAATTGGATTTAATGGAGAAGAAGTAATGTATGGCTGGGAAGTAACTCCTTTTCCAGTTTTGGCTGAAGCAATATCCGGGTTGTCTCCGTTTTTGAGTGCTTACCAAACTTCGGTAGATTTCCAACGGTGCTACCATCTTTGGATGACCGGTCCGTTTTTAAAATTAGATCCTGAAGTTGTAGAAGCAGAAGTTTCAAATATGTGGCGAACAATGTTTAAGCTGGCTTCTGTCTTTGAAAATGACCCATGCCCATTGGAAATTTGCGAAATTACCAAAGAGCAACTTGAAAGATTCAAAGTACATTTACCTTTGATCAGTACACTTTGTAATCCAGGTTTAAGAGATAGGCATTGGAAGGATATCTCGCAGGTTGTCGGGTTTAGATTCCAACCAGATGAAAGTACAAGCTTGAACTACGTACTTGAACGAAACTTATCAGAGTATATGGATCAACTTGAAAGAATCAGCTCAGTTGCAACAAAAGAATACTCATTTGAAAAGGCTTTACAAAAAATGTACTCAGAATGGCAAGCTGTCGAACTCGGAACAATTGATTATAGAGATACAGGCACTCAAATTCTTTGCAGCTTGGACGAAATTCAAACATTGTTGGATGACCATATAGTCAAAACACAGACAATGAGAGGGTCGCCATTTATTAAGTCGTTTGAAGAAGAAGCTCGTTCATGGGAAGAGCGTCTCGTCACAATTCAAGTTTGACTATATTATAAAATTTAACCAACCTGACATATTTTTTAGGAAATTCTAGACGAGTGGCTCAAAGTACAATCAACATGGTTGTATCTTGAACCAATTTTCAGCTCTGAAGATATTATGCGTCAAATGCCAGCCGAAGGAAAGCGGTTTACATTGGTAAACAAAACATGGAAAGATGTTATGGCACATACAGCCCTGGATCGTCGAGTCCTTTACGTTACAGCACTTCCTGGCTTGTTGGACAAGCTAAAAGAAAGTAATAGTGACCTTGAGTTAATTCAGAAGGGGCTAAATCAATATCTTGAGCTAAAGAGATTGTTCTTTCCAAGGTTTTTCTTTTTGTCGAACGACGAAATGTTGGAAATTTTGTCAGAAACTCGAGATCCCACGCGTGTTCAGCCTCATCTGAAGAAATGTTTTGAGGGTATAAATAGTCTTGAATTTGACGAAAAACTGGATATAAAAGGAATGTATAGCTCCCAAAAGGAATATATTAAATTTACTGGAAATGTTTCAACTTCAGAAGCAGCAGGTTCAGTTGAGAAGTGGCTTTTGGATGTTGAGCGAATGATGTTAGTCAGTTTACGAGAAGTTTGTGCAAGAGCCAATGAATCATATAAAGACACGGCCCGAGAAAAATGGGTTCTTGAATGGGCCGGACAAGTTGTTATTGGCGTCAGCTCAATTTATTGGACGAAGGAAGTAGAGTTTGTTCTGAATGAAGGAAAGCAAAACGGCCTTAAAAAGTATCTGGAACTCAGTTCAGAGCGATTGGGTAAGATTGTTGAACTTGTACGAGGAAATCTCACAAAGCTTGGACGTATTTCTCTGGAGGCTTTGGTTGTGGTAAGTTTGATTTCATCGACTTTCTCTTTTTTTTATTTAAACAAATCATTTTAAGATCGATGTTCATGCTCGTGATGTCATTGCAAAATTAGACGAAGAAAATGTATCGTCAGTTACTGAATTCGGATGGTTGAGCCAGCTCCGATACTACTTTGAAAAGGAGACGGGAATTATCGTCAAGATGATTAATTCGGTTCAAAAATACGGATATGAATACTTAGGAAATACAGGTCGTCTAGTTATAACGCCACTTACAGATAGATGCTACAGAACTTTATTTGGCGCCTTGCAGCTGAATTTAGGTGGTGCACCGGAAGGTCCAGCAGGTTAAAATTTTGTTCTCCGTATGTCCTATTTTTGGCTTATAAACTTGATAGGAACTGGCAAAACTGAGTCTGTAAAAGATTTGGCTAAAGCGTTAGCGATGTTTTGTGTTGTTTATAATTGCTCTGATGGTTTAGATTATATTGCAATGGGGAAATTTTTCAAAGGTTTAGCTTCTGCTGGAGCTTGGGCATGCTTTGATGAATTCAATCGAATTGACTTGGAAGTTTTATCTGTGGTAGCACAACAAATTTTAACAATTCAGAGAGCAAAGGCGGCAAGATTAGAAACATTTGTATTTGAAGGAACTGAACTGAATTTGAACCCCGTGTGTAACTGCTTTATCACCATGAATCCTGGATACGCAGGGAGATCTGAACTTCCAGACAATTTAAAAGCTTTATTCAGGTTTATTCTCTTCTGAGAAAAGAAGAAATTTATTTTCTTTATATAAATACTGACTACAATAATATAGACCTGTTGCCATGATGGTTAAGCTGTCTATCACCTTTGTTTCATAGTTAATATAATAATTTAACCTTTCTTTCAGGTACCTGACTACACACTAATATCTGAAATATCGTTGTATTCTTTTGGATTCATGAATGCAAGAAGCTTGGCAGTGAAAATTGTGGCCACATATCGTCTTTGTTCTGAACAACTGTCATCGCAAGATCACTATGATTATGGAATGCGAGCAGTCAAATCTGTTTTATCAGCTGCCGGTGCGCTGAAACTTAAATACCCAAATGAAAATGAGAATATTTTGCTTCTTCGTTCTATAATGGACGTCAACTTGGCAAAATTCTTATCCCAGGATATACCTCTTTTTAGAGGAATAACAGCTGACTTGTTTCCAGGAGTAGCTTTACCAACGCCTGACTATGAGCGTTTGATAAATTGCATTCAAAGTAATTGCGATCGAATGAATTTGCAAAATGTTCCAGCATTTCTCGAGAAAATTTTGCAAATTTATGAAATGATGCTGGTGAGACATGGATTCATGGTTGTTGGCGAGTCTTTTTCAGGAAAAACAGCAGCGTATCGAGTTCTTCAAAGTGCTTTGACAGATTGCGCAAAACTTTCTCCTGATACAGATGTTAAAGTGCTGGTTACAGTTTTGAACCCAAAATCCATTACAATGGGGCAGTTGTATGGACAATTTGATCCAGTCACACATGAATGGTCAGATGGTGTTTTGGCTTTAACGTTTAGAACATTTGCATCTGCCCAAACTCCGGAACGAAAATGGCTAATTTTTGATGGCCCTGTTGATGCAATTTGGATTGAAAATATGAACACTGTCCTTGATGACAACAGAAAACTGTGTCTTAATAGTGGAGAAATTATTCAATTATCGTCTACAATGAGTATGATTTTTGAAGTTCGAGATCTTGCAGTTGCATCACCAGGTTTTAAAATAATTTCGCTTCTGCACAATTTTTTTAAGAAACTTTTTTTTTGTAGCAACTGTGAGCCGTTGTGGAATGATTTACATGGAACCACACCGTTTGGGATGGAGAGATACTTTGGTTGTTTCTTGGATGAAAAGAAATCTCCTTCAATCACCAGAGCAGAAATTGGTTTTAACAATGATTGATTGGTTGGTTCAGCCGTTAATGACATTAATTCGAAGAGATCTTAGAGAACTTTCCGAGACATTGGACACAAATTTGGCTGTTTCAATGCTCAATATCCTCGAAAGTTTGATTGATGATAGTCAAATTAGTCTTACAAACAAGATTTTGCAAGGATATTTTTTATTTTCTGTTGTATGGTCAATTGGTGCCAGTGTCAATGATAAAGGCAGGGAGACTTTTAATCAATTTTTCCGGTCAGTGTTAATCGGTGGAGATCAAAGATATCCAGTACCAGCCGGATTTGAACTAGAAGCTAAATTTCCAGACGGAAATTCAAGTGGATCGGTATATGACTTCGTATTTGATAAAATTGACGGCGGAAAATGGTGCCCATGGTTGGAAACTATTGATTCGAACTTCACAATTGCGCCAAAAGCAAAATATGACGATATAATGGTCCCAACTCTTGACACAGTGCGATATTCATTCTTGCTAAAAACTTTAGCAACACATAATAAGCCTGTATTATTTGTTGGACCAACTGGAACCGGAAAGTCAATGTATGTTCGTGACACATTAGTCAATGGACTTTCGAAAGACATTTATATTCCAACGTTTGTCACGTTTTCAGCTCAAACATCTGCGAATCAAACACAGAATATAATTGAGTCAAAAATGGACAAACGACGGAAGGGAATATTTGGACCTCCGCTTGGTAAAAAGAGTGTAATATTTGTGGATGATTTAAATATGCCAGCTCGTGAAACGTATGGTGCCCAACCACCAATTGAGCTTTTGAGACAATGGATGGACCATGGAGGTTGGTACAATTTGGCTGAGAATTCAATGCAGGAGTTCGTTGATATTCAATTCGTTGGGGCAATGGGTCCACCTGGAGGAGGCCGTAATCCTGTGACATCACGAGTTAGTATTTCAATTTTCATAAATGCTGTTTTTTAAATTTTAAATAACAGTTTTTGCGGCACTTCAATACAATTACGATCACTAATTTTGATGATTCAACTTTGGACCGCATCTTTAGAACAGTTCTTGACTGGCATTTTGCCAAAGGCTTCTCGTCAGATATTTCAAGTCTCTCAAAGAATATTATTGATGCCACAAGAGACATTTATAGATCTTCAATGGATAACCTACTCCCAACACCAAGAAAGTCTCATTACACTTTTAACCTTCGTGATTTTGCAAGAGTAATTCAAGGTATTCTTCTTGCTCGAAGTGAGTATTTTGGAGAAGTCTCGAAGATATTACGTCTTTGGCAGCATGAAGTTTATAGAGTATTCTATGATCGTTTGATTGATGATGAAGATCGAGAATGGCTGTTCAAGAAGTGTCAAGAAGTTTGCAAAACGAAATTCAATCAAGAATTTATTAACGTATTTCGTAAATACGATTCAGATTCTGACGGAGTTGTTACAGATGAAAATCTTCGCAGTTTAATGTTTGCAACTTTTTACACTGCAAAAGATGCGAATAGAATCTATAATGAAATTGAAGACCTGAATGAACTATCAAATTTTATGGACAAGCAATTGAGTGATTATAATGCCATGAGCAAGAAACCTATGGATTTGGTCATGTTTAGATTTGCAATCGAACATATTTCCCGAATCAGTAGAGTGCTACTTCAGCCAAGAGGAAACATTTTATTAGTTGGCGTTGGAGGCAGTGGACGCCAAAGTTTGACCAGAATGGCAGCATTTGTTGCTGAATATGATGTATTTCAAGTAGAAATTGCCAAAAATTATGGGCTTGAAAATTGGCATGATGATTTAAAGAAAATTTTTCGTTCTGCTGGTGGCCTGGGAAAGCAGACAATTTTTTTGTTTTCAGACACTCAAATTCAACAAGAAGCATTCCTTGAAGAAATCAATAATGTTTTGAACTCGGGCGAGGTTCCAAATCTGTATGCACAAGATGAAAAGCAAGAGATTTTCGAAGTCATGAGAAATAACGGAGCTAGAGTTGGAGAAGCCACGGCGGCCGCTATGTTTCAAATGTTTATTGACAGATGCAGAGAAAATTTACATATTGTTCTATGCATGAGTCCTGTTGGAGAGGCTTTCAGAAATAGGTTGCGAAAATTTCCATCCCTCATAAATTGCTGCACAATCGATTGGTTTCGTGATTGGCCAGAGGATGCTTTGGAAATTGTTGCTATTAAATTTTTGAGTGATGTTGCCATTGATGATTCGATCAGAAGTGCAGTCGTATTCATGTGCAAATACTTCCATGAAAGTGCCAGAAAGCTGTCTGAGACATTTTTAAAGCAATTGCGCCGCCACAACTATGTAACTCCTACGTCATATTTGGAGCTGATAAAGACATTTAAAAGTTTATTAAGCTTAAAACGATCTGCTGTTCTCAAACTGAAATATCGATATGTCAATGGCCTCGAGAAACTTAATTTCGCAAAAGCATCAGTTGCGAAAATGCAAGTTGACTTAGGGAATCTGCAGCCACAATTAATTGTTACAAAAGAAGAAACAGACAAAATTATGGTTCAAATAGAAAGAGAATCAAAGGATGTTCTGGAAACAAAGAAGATTGTTCAGGCTGATGAAGAAGTTGCAAGTAAAACTGCAGAAGGTGCCAAGCAAATGAAATTAGAATGTGAAGCTGGACTCGCAGAAGCAGTTCCTGCTCTTGAATCAGCACTTGCTGCTCTTGATACTTTGAAATCGTCAGATATCACAGTTCTTAAATCAATGAAAAGTCCTCCACCAGGTGTAAAACTAGTAATGGAGGCGATTTGCATCATGAAAGACGTAAAACCAGTTAAAATTCCAGATCCGGCTGGTTCTGGAAAAAAAATAGAGGATTATTGGGGTCCTTCAAAAACACTCATGTCTGATATGAAGTTTCTCGATTCACTGAAAGCGTTTGACAAAGATAATATCAATGTGAACATTATGAAAGTTATTCGTTCAAAGTATATGGAAAACCCAGAATTCGATCCTGAAAAAATTAAAAATGCGTCTTCAGCTGCGGAGGGTCTTTGTCGCTGGGTAAGAGCCATGGAATGCTATGACCGCGTCGCAAAAGTTGTAGCGCCAAAGAAACTTGCCTTGGCTCAAGCTGAATCGGAGTTAGCTACTACTATGATCAAGTTGAATGAGAAGCGTGCAATATTAAAACAAGTTGAGGACAGGATGGCTGCATTGGAAGCAAATTTCAAACAAATGTGCGATAAAAAAGAAGCGCTTGAAAAGCAAGTAGTATCTGTTTCAAATCAATTAATTCGAGCAGAGAAACTTATTGGGAGTTTGGGAGATGAACAAGATCGCTGGACACAATGCGCCTATGATCTTGACCAAAAACTTACTGCAATCACGGGCGATGTATTAGTTTCATCTGGAATTGTAGCATATTTGGGAGCATTCACCAAATTATATCGAGACGATTGTATCAACGATTGGGCAAAGAAGTGTAAAGAAAAAAGTATCCCTTGCTCAGAAACGATTAAATTAGCTGCAATTCTTGGAGATGCGGTAAAAATTAGAGCGTGGAATTTAGCTGGACTACCAAACGATTCTTTTTCAATTGATAACGGAATAGTTATATCAAATGCCCGCCGATGGCCTCTACTAATCGATCCCCAAGGACAAGCAAATCGTTGGATCAAAAATATGGAAAAGGCAAAAAATTTAGCTATTGTGAAATTGACAGATTCTGACTATACCAGAACGCTGGAAAACGCGGTTCAGTTTGGAACTCCTGTATTAATGGAAAATGTCGGAGAAGAGCTTGATCCAGTTTTAGAGCCGCTGTTATTGAAGCAAACTTTTAAGCAAGGCGGAATTATGTGCATTAAATTAGGAGATGCTGTTGTCGAATATTCCCCAGATTTCCGATTTTATATTACGACAAAGCTTCGAAACCCACACTATTTACCAGAATTATCAACCAAAGTTACATTGCTGAATTTTATGATTACGCCAGAAGGATTGGAAGACCAATTGCTGGGAATTGTAATTGCAAAAGAAAGACCAGAGTTGGAGGAAATGAAGAATCAGCTTTTGCTACAATCAGCCGAAAATAAAAAACAGCTGCAAGATATTGAAGATAAAATACTGGAAGTCTTGTCTTCTTCAGAGGGTAACATTTTGGAAGACGAAACAGCAATTCAGATTCTTTCTTCATCAAAGGTATTGGCAAATACAATTTCAGAAAAACAAGCAACAGCCGAAAAAACTGAAATTAAAATTGACGAAATTCGTGTTGGTTATAAACCGATAGCTATATATTCCTCTATTTTATTCTTTTGTGTGGCCGATCTCGCTAATATTGAGCCAATGTATCAATATTCGTTGACTTGGTATATCAATTTATTCATCAACTCTATTGAGACCAGCGAAAAATCATCTGATCTAGAAGCTCGCTTGATTACCTTAAATAAGCACTTTACTGAATCACTCTATTGCAACGTATGTAGATCGTTGTTTGAAAAGGACAAACTCGTGTTTTCATTTATGCTATGTATATCAATATTGCGAGGAAAAAATGAAATTGATGCTGATGAATACAGATTTCTTATTACTGGAGGAGTTGGAATCGGCGAACTTGTGATACCAAATCCCGATTCTTCGTGGCTTACTGAAAAATCATGGGCAGACGTCTGTTTACTTTCTAATTTGAAAGGATTTGCAGGATTTTCAAAGTCATTTCCGGATTATGTTGATCTTTGGAAACGACTGTTTGAAAGCACTGACCCATACAAAGTTGAATTTCCAGGTAAAGTGATTTGAATTTGACTTAAATTAGTAAATTTTTTTGAACATATAGGACAATGGAAAACTGAGCTTAATAACTTTCAGAAACTTTTGGTGTTGCGTTGCTTGAGACCTGATAAAATGTGTGCAGCAATTCAGCTATATATTATAGACAGAATTGGAAAGAGATTTGTCGAGCCACCACCGTTTAACCTTGCCAGTAGTTATACAGATTCAAATACTTGCTCACCTTTAATTTTTATTCTATCGCCGGGTGCTGATCCAATGACTGGTCTTATTAAGTTTGCAGAAGAAAAGAAAATGAGTGGAAATCGACTACAATCAATATCATTGGGACAAGGACAAGGGCCAATAGCCGCAAAGCTCATTATTAGTGGTGTGAATGAAGGAGCTTGGATTGTTCTTCAAAATTGCCATCTGGCCGTCAGTTGGATGTCTACTCTCGAAAAAATATGCGAAGACCTGTCGCCTGAAACAACTCACAAAGATTTCAGATTATGGCTGACGGCATATCCAAGTGATAAATTTCCCGTGACTTTGCTCCAAAACGGCGTAAAAATGACGAATGAGCCGCCCAAAGGGCTGCGGGCAAATCTGATCAAATCCTATCTCAGTGATCCTTTAAATGAAAAATCATTTTATGAAGGATGCAAACAACAGCAAGCGTTTGAAAAACTCTTGTATAGTCTTTGCTTTTTTCATGCTGTTATTCAGGAGAGACGACAATTTGGACCTATTGGTTGGAATATTCCATATGAGTTCAATGAAACCGATCTTAGGATTTCTGCAAGACAATTGAGAAATTTTCTGAGTGAATATGATGATATCCCATATCAAGCTTTAATATATTTAACGGGTATGTTATTTTAATCCGTTTTATGGGCATGAGTATTAACGTGAAATTTTTTTATTCAGGCCAGTGCAATTATGGTGGCCGAGTTACAGATGACAAAGACAGACGAACTTTACTCACTCTGTTGGAGCTATATTACAACAAAAATATTGTGGTTATTCCGAAGCATAAGTTGTGTGCAATTGATGATTACATTGTGCCTGATGTTTCAAATCATGCCGCGATGTTGAAATTCTTCGAAAGTTTGCCGCTAGAAGCCAAACCAGAAGTCTTCAGCTTGCATGAAAATGCAGATATTACTAGAAATAATTTGGAAACTGATCAATTTTTTCAGGCAATTCTGTCAACTCAAGCAAGAAGTGATTCAGGTGGATCAAAATCAAATGAGCAAATAATTTCTGAAGTTGCTTCCGACATGTTTTCAAAGCTTCCCCCACCATTTGACTTGTACTATATTCAGCAAAAATATCCCGTCAACTATAACGAAAGCATGAATACCGTGCTCTTACAAGAAGTTATCAGATATAGAAACCTTGTGGAAATTATCAGAGAAAGTCTGGCAAATATTCAGAAGGCAATCAAAGGTCTTGTTGTAATGTCAGCTGATGTGGAAGATGTAACAACAAGTATTTTGGTTGGAAAAATTCCCGGATTCTGGGCCAAGAAATCATATCCATCAATGAAGAACTTGGGTGGATATTATCAAGATTTATTAACTCGATTGCACTTCTTTAAAAAATGGATTGACGACGGACAGCCGATTGTATTCTGGCTTAGTGGCTTTTTTTTTACTCAAAGTTTCTTGACTGGATGTCTTCAAAATTTTGCCCGAAAGTATACAATTCCTATAGATCAGCTCACGTTTGATTTCCAAGTGCAGCAAACAAAAACAGCCGGTGTTCGTCCTGAAGAGGGGCAGTATATTTTTGGTCTATTTCTGGAAGGAGCGCGGTGGGATGTTCAATCAAATTCTATTGTTGAGTCCCATCCACGAGTTTTGTTTGATATAGTCCCAGTTATTTGGCTCAAGCCCACAGAAGTCAGCAAACTCAATATTTCAAAGAAGTATGAATGTCCAATTTATAAAACAAGTGCACGTAGGGGCATCTTGTCAACAACTGGGTCTGTGCTCTTTTTAAATATATAATTATTAGTTTTACTTAAACTCTTTCATCCAGGCATTCAACCAATTTTGTCATGAATATGAGACTGCCAACAAATGTTCCCGAAGAACACTGGATTCGACGAGGAGTCGCAGGCCTGTTGGCTTTGGATTTTTAAGAATTTTACTATTTGCATTTCTTCTTGATTGATGGTTTATTTAAAAAGGGGCATCATCTAGTTTTCTTTACCAACAGTGGCCATACTCTTCACAATCAACACCAGCCTTATCAATCATCCTAGCAACTAAGCCGGTCCATCCAGTTTGATGCGAGGCTCCCAATCCCTTTCCGTTCTCTGAATGGAAATACTCATAAAACAAAACCAAATCTTTAAAATATGGGTCTGTGTTCAATTTTGAATCACCACCATTCACTGCCCGCCCCCCATCTTTTGCACGGAGAAAAATTCGCATATTGCGATGCATTATTTCATCCCCAATCCTTTTTAGTGTCATTAATTCATTTTTCTGGGCGTTCGATGGAACGGCAACTTTAAAACCGTCACCGTAGTAGTGGTAGAATCGCTGTAAACTTTCAATCAACAGGTAAGTTGTCGCAAGCCAAATAGGTCCACGCCAGTTGGAGTTTCCGCCAAATAGTCCTGAATTGCTCTCACCGGGAAGAAAATCCACGCGATGAGCTTGATTGCCAACGTAATAAATATAAGGCGTATCTTTGTGAAATTTGCTGAGAGAGCGGATGCCGTATGGCGACAAGAACTCGTTTTCGTCTAGCATATGGTTGAGAATACGTATCAGCCTATCTTTTGGTACGAGTGCAAGTAAGATTCTTTGTCCTTTCGAAGGATCTGAATCAACTCAAATTAGAAACTCAAAATAATAAATAAAAACATAAATACTACCGTCAAGTTTGGCAACATTTCGACGAGAAAAGTCGAAATTTTCAAAAAACCAATTCATTCGACGTTTAAAATCAGGGCATTTGTCAATAACACTTGGCTCAAGAACAAGAACAGCAAAGAGAGGAATCAATCCAACAAGTGAACGAACTTTCAGAGGAACAACTGAGGAATCGGAAAAAACAAGATTGTCATACTTGAAGGACAATAAAAATATCTTAATAAAAAAAGAAGAGGCAACTATAAAAACATAACTATAAAAACATACATAAAATCCGTCTTCTTCATTCCAAAGAGAAGAATTAACGCCGTTTTCGGATGAGAACGAAAGTGCTTCCGAAATATAGAGAAAATGCTCAAAAAACTTTGACGCGATATCTTCATACTTTGCCAAAGTTTAAAAAAAGTTCAAATTTCAAGTTATTTATATTTCTTACAGATCGGTTTGTGGGAGCCAATTCCAATGCAATTTCCAGCATTGACAGGCAATAAAACGCCATCCAACCTGTAGCATCAGCTTGACGTAATCTACCTCCTGTTGGCAAAGCTTCGCTGCGATTGAATACAGCAATATTATCGAGACCAAGAAAACCGCCATTAAACTGGATAATATGATTTGAGCAATTCTACTTGTGTATAGTGTGTGAATTTTGAACTTACCACATTCAATCCATCAGCATCTTTTCGATTCACCCACCAAGTGAAATTTAGCAATAGTTTCTGGAAAATTCTCTCAAGAAACAACCGATCTTCTCTCCCGTACAATTTCTTCTCTAGTTTATACACGCGAATGGCTGCCCACGCATGAACAGGGGGGTTGACGTCGGAGAAATTCCATTCATACGCAGGAATTTGCCCGTTTGGGTTCATGTACCATTCGCGCGTGAGAAGTAAAAGCTGCTTTTTCGCAAACCATGGATCAATTTGTGCAAACACAACGCTATGGAAAGCTGAATCCCATGAAGCAAAAAACGGGTATTCCCACTTGTCGGGCATACTGAGGATATCGTCGACATGTAGGTGTCGCCATTCTCGATTTCGGCCGTTTTTTCGCTCCGGAGGTGGCTTGACTTGCCCTACGTCTCCATCCAGCCAGTCTTTAATCACGAAATTGTAAAATTGCTTGCTCCATAACATTCCTGCAAATGCCTGGCGCTGAACGTTTTTCATGTCTTCGGAGATTTCGCTGCTCAAAATTGAGTTGTAAAATTGGTCGGCTTCAGATTTTCTCGCCCGAAAAATTGCAGCAAAGGGAGATCCAAAGGACCCAGAATCTCCGGAGTCTGCGTGTTGGAATCCTTCCGATGTTAAGCGTAAACGGAGTGTGATGTTTTTTCCTGCCGGAATAATTGATTTGTACCACACAGCAGCTTTAGTACCGTGGTTTGGGCAGACAGAATTTAAATCATTGTTCACAACGCGTTCGTTGATTCCATCTTTACAATATTTGCTTTTGTTGGGAACATTGTAGAGTTTAGAAAAGTTTGTTTCGTTTTCGGTGAACAACACTGTTGGGTCTTCTCCTTCAAATTTTTCGCCAGTTTCATCCTGGAATAAAGAAGAGAATAAATATACATATATATATATAACTTGGTATATAAAAAGTTAGACCTCAGATAAATCATAATGAAGAAACATGTGCAAGTTGTCGCTCACAGCTTCCAAAACCCGTGTATTTTGCACTCTGGAATCGCCTCTGATTATTTTAATATCGGGCAGCATATCTTTGCTTGTTCTTTTGGCATGGGATATGTTTTCGTGAATTTCTTCGCAAGCCCCATCTTCATCCTCCAGGCAAGAATGTGTTCCAAAATCAGTAGTTTTCCAGCTCCAAGTGTTTCTGAACCAGAGTTGTGGAAGAACGTGGATAGGAGCAGATTCTGGCCCACGATTATGAATAGTAATTTTGATCAGATTATCGTTCACGTTGCGGGCGTGTTTGCAATATTCGACGAAAATATCAAAATATCGATCATTATCGAAAACACCGGTATCAATCAATTCAAATTCTGGATCCGTACGCGATCTTTTCGCGTTTTCGGCGACAAGCTGCTCGTACGGAAACGCAGCATGTGGGTATTTATAAAGAAACTTTTGGTAAGAATGAGTTGGAGTGTTGTCAAGATAATAATAAAGTTCTTTGACGTCTTCGCCATGGTTTCCCTCCGGTCCGCTGACACCGAACAGACGTTCCTTTTATTTTTTTGATTGTTGATTTATTTATTGTAATAGTAAGTGAATCACCTTGATGATGGAGTCGTTGGTGTTCCAAAAAGCCAAGGAAAAGCATAGGCGCTGGTGGTTGTCACAAATTCCGGCAATACCGTCTTCGCCCCACTGAAAAAGACGATTACGTAAAGCGCGTTTTTATTCGATATTTTGTAGCGAAGGGCAAGAAATTGATTGCTTACGCGATAGGCGCGGCCGTTCGCTTGGTCAAAAGGCAGGTGGGCCCACGCGTTGCCGTCGGGCGAATAGTCTTCGCGCACGGTGGCCCACGCGCGCTCGCTGACGTACGGGCCCCACCGGCGCCAGTGCAGCTTGGCCGCGTCGGCATCGCGGATGCGCGCAGCTTCGGGAGTGCTGAGCAATTCGGGCCTGGGGGCGTTGCCGCTGCTCGCTGTTCGTTGTTCCTTTGCGCTTTCCTTCATTGAATTCGTCAATTTCCAACTGCGGGTTCGCATTCGATTTAAAATGCGCCCGACACACATTCCGAGTGCATTTGAAATGCCTTTTTCAAAGTTCAAATCTTTCCTCCCTTCTCTCTCAAGTCTTTGCATTGGTTTAAAGATATGGATCCATGTTCAGCAATGCTTTTATTGTCTCATTTGTGTTCATATCGATAACCGGTTTTGAATTGAATTCAATCTTTTTGTTCTACAACGAACAAAACCCATCAAATGACAACTCCGCGCGCCTCGGCAAGCAGCACCGCTCCTCCTCAGATTCCATACATTGATTCCGTCAAGAAAATGGCGTTTTCTTTTCAGTTGAGTTACAGAGTTTCTCGGACTGTTCAGTTGTTCTCATCAATTTATTATGACCCTTTCCGATTCGATTGGCCGCCCGCCACCTATTTTCTGTCGATTAATAATACTAATCATTCTATCTAAACTTCTTCTAGATGTAATTTGCCTCCTGTTTCTTATTTATTCGCTATTCACTGACACGTCATCAATCTCGCCAAAAAATCGCATTTCCGATTCCTCGACCTAATGTTCCCTTCATCTGTTTTCACTTTCGTATTAACTCAAGTCCTTTGGTTCTTGGGGCATGCTATAACTGGTAAATTACCTTCGAAAAATTGAAAGCTTTATTGGCGCTAAGCTAATTGTTTTTATTTCAAAGTTGTCCAAACCATTCTGTTTATCATCTTTTCTGGACCTAGAAACTACGTGAAGGCTATTTATTCCATCTTGTTGTCGTATGGGATCATTTTGTATAAAGCGCATGGGGTTAATAGTCGTCAATTCGCTGAATTTTTGTCTGTTTCTTATGTTCCATTTCGTTCCATCAGCTTCCGTCGATGGCCAATATTCAGCGATACTTTCAAATGATCATGGTAAACGAAGATACGCAATATTTGCTTCTCGCTTTTGTTTGGTATACCTCTAAACCAGTTTGGGGTAAAGTTTATACCCAAAACAATGCCAAAAAAATAATAAATCACAAAAAAAAAAACAAAAAAAAACAAACAAAACAGTTGTTCTCATTCCATACGCAACTTTTGCTGTTTTTCATGCCGCCAACTACATTCGCACTGATCTTCTGCCGACTCTTGTGCCCCAAACATCAACACTCCACAGTCTTTCGGCAAAAATAATTCCTATACTTTTGAAATTCACTCAAAAATATCAAGCAGTATGTTTGCGTGCAATCAGCTATATCGAAGTCTTTTTTATTCTGCCGTATCTTGTCATTTCTGTATTTTTTGGCCGCGTGTCGTTTATGGCTCCTGTGATTTTCGTCCAGTTTCTTCGATTCCGATTCCAGTTTTCTCCAATGGTTTTTTATTCTTTTTTTATTTTTAATTTTTAATCTCTCGGATTTTTTTAAAATACATTAGACACGTGAAGCTTTTGCAGAATTGCGGCGTAGAACTGACGCAATATTCTTGGGTGGTACTTATTCTGGATATTACTTGCAAGTAGTGGAATTTATTTCTCGGTATGGGAATCTTCCGACAGACCAAAGTGCAGAAGGGAGAAGCCGCTGAATGAGGGAGCTACAAAAACAGTTCTTAAATTTTTTTGTTTTTTT
>JADGJH010000012.1:0-46045 GCA_027596945.1 Physocladia obscura
TTTTTTTTTTTTTTTTGTTTTTGTTTTGTTAGTATTTATTGGTTTTTGTTTGGAATTGATTTTGTGTTTAGTTTTCTTTCTGTTTTTTTCTTTTTCAAATAAATAACAGAAGCAATTGTACTGGCAAATGAAAAATAAATCAAAGTATTCATCGGGTTCTATTAGAATTGCGCTACATGTTCTGTTTGATCTTGAGGATGCTAGTGGATTTGTTTAAGAAAATTTTCATTAACGTTGTTCCAACAGATGTGACTGCCAAGTTGAACTTGGAATTTCAATGCTGAATTTTGCCGCAACAAGAACAAAGATATTTTTCTGTTACTTGCTAATTGCGATTCAGCTCGTGTTGCCTGGAATGTGGGAGGACAGTTTGTTGAAATGATTGAGCATGGGCAATATAGCTGTTTTGAGAATATTACGAGAATCTGGTCAATTTTTGCCTGTTAGACAGCTTGTGCGCGATGAATTGACAAATAGATATATTCATCTATGTGATCAACGCAATTATTTTGGTCAAATTATACGGAAATCAGGACAATTTTCAAAATTTTATTTTTTACTTTTTATATTTTTCAAATAAATTTTATTTCAGTTGCTCTTCAGACATTGTATGAAGAGAAATAGTTGAACTGTTGGCAGTGGATGTTCCAAGTTTTGTTCTGCTAAGTTCTGCAGGTTTTGGGGGTATTACAGGAGGAATAGTGCTTGCAAGGTTTGATTTTCGAAGAGCAGGTAAGGCGGTTTTTGGCTCGTGAGATAAATTCAAACTCATTGGAGCAGTTTTTAATTGCTGATGCTTTTGGTTCTGTTGTTATTTTATTACTTTTTATTTGAATCACACTTCAACTGTAATACCATAAATTTTGGGCCCTTTTCGTCGCTGGTTTTTCTTGATTTTGATTCAATATCAATCGTAGCATCAGTAATTGGAACTAAAGATTGCGATTTGGGAGACTTTGAATGTTTGTTACCCCACAGTAATGCAGCCGTGTTAGAAATAGGTGATGGCTGATTAGAAAGATCAATTGCCTTTTCAGACAATCTTTTGTTCAGTTTCTTGATTTGTTTGATGGCTCCGCTTTGTTCACCATGAATTGACTGCTGCGGAGGGTCTTGATTTAGTAAAGAAATTTCATTGGTTGCATTCGATTCACTTGTAAAATTTTTTCCAGCATCTGCCACTCCAGCAGATGAGGCCCTCCGTCTTGATTTCTGCTTTTCTTTACCTTCAGGCTGATGAACACTTAGAGAACTCGCTTGTTCAGAAGCTATAGACTCTATTTGTTGTGAATTTTTCGTGGAAGAGAAGAATCCGGATTTTGCTGACGAAGTTTCATCAGCATATTGTTTATTGCTACAAGAATCTAGCTTTGATGAAGCTTCTTGTTTTGAAAAAAGTATTTGGCGAGAACTCTCAGACGATAGGCTTACAAGACCATCGTTTGGCATAACCACTTGTCCCTCATTATTTTCAGTATGAGCAAAAAATGATGTGAAAAAATTGTGCCGATAGTTTCCACTACTGCCAGATTGATGATTGTCCCTAATTTTTCCTAGTGGTGTTGTGCAACTTGAAGATGTACCACGCAATTGTGAATCCTCTTGGATTTCTAGAAGTTCCAATTTTCGCTTTAACTCTTCTGATTCCACTCCATTAAAGTCTTCATTGCGCACAGAAGCAGGCTCTTCAGCTATTCCGATTGCATATGAGTGATGTATGCTGCCAACACTGCCATAAGAGCTTGCCTTTTCGACGTCTTTTGAGAATGATTGAGCGTCTAGCATATTTGTTGTGCGAGAATTCAATCCAGCATCCATACTCACACTTTTGTTGGCACCGATCACGGTGTCAGCATCAAGATTAGAAACAGATCTTTGCCGACGCCGCAATAAGCTTTCAAGCTGCCGCCCTCTTGGCACAATATCATTGAGAGGCTTTGCAATACCTGAAGCAGCTTTTTTTCCAGGAGAATTTGAAACTGCTGGAGTTCCAGAGCCAGATTTATCGGTCTTGCTTTGCTTCGAAACTAAAGTATATGCAGTTTCTCGAAGAGTTTCCATAAATGATGCGGTAGATCCCCCCATTTTGCCTTTCGTTAATCCTGGAGACAGAGGAGCTGCGGACGAGTTATCTTTTGCCTTCAAAAAGCTAGATGTTGACTCTGTTTTTGAGTCCGTCATATCTTCAGTTTTTGATTGCGTTCCAATTGAGACAATTTCTTCATTCAGTGTGAATGCGTGCTCGTTTGCATTTCCGGTGGATGAAACTTTTGTTGCACCATTTCCCACTTTCGGTTCCCGTGCGAGACTCATTTCATCCACTTCTTTTTCCGAAACATATTTGCGGCTTAAAAGCCAATGCGCAATGAATGCTCCAATTTCCACCTCACTTGCTTCTTTAAATGTCGTTCCGAGAACTTCAACACCGATATCTGAAAGCCCACCGCCCTTCACCTTTCTTCGAGATTTTTTTGTTGTTGGGACAACAGAAGACGTGTACATTGACGAATCTAAATCAACAAGCATCTCATAACTATATCTGGGGCCAAGGCAGCAATATCTTACGAATTTTTGAATTTCTTGAACTCGTTTATCAGATACAAGGCTTTGATTAGTATTTTTGGCCGCGGCAATAAGATAAGACATATCATGGGTAATGACACCCAAGTAAGGCACAATCGGTCTTGTCTGATTATTTTTTATGTAGTTTCGATAAAGCGAGTGATTGTTTTGCTCCGAAACAAGGTCCGCGAGTTCTTCAAATTCTGCGAGTTCGACTGCGTTTTTTCTTTTGATTTGACTCCAAGTTTTTTTGAGTCGAATTATTGGAGGTGTATTGAGAGCGCCAGTGAGTGCTTTCAAACTTTGGAAATTATTGAATCGTTTCAAAAATCCAGCGGTCTTGAACCATCTAGTGATAGTTTTCACACGGTCAGCAAGATTTTGATGTTGAAGAATTGAACACTCCACTAATCTCGTAAAGTAATTGAAAAAATCAGCACAGGCTTGCAAAGATGGCGCAGGGTGTGGATTTTTATGAACAAGAACATCATTTGAATGGATCTGGCGTAACAAGTTGTGTTCAATGACACAGAGTTGATATGCAATCGCAATTGGTCTGAAACAATAAATTGAAACCGTAGGGTTGAAACTCAATACTTGAATTTGATGAAGTACCTTCGATATTTGTGTTCGGATCTCATTTGCTTCTTCTTCGTCTAATGACGTGGATTCTGAATTTGATGATGGAGATGGTAATGTATCTTGAGTAGTCACAAATTGATCGATATCCGGTGAAGACTGTGGACTTGTCAAAACAGAAAGTTTTTGACTCAAGGTTACATAAGTAGTGCTGAGTGGAGACGTTGGAATTTCTGGAACAGTTGTTTTCGCGCCTGACTTTCCTCTTCGATCCAGTTACGAAAATCAGCAAAATTGTAGTGAAATATTATGCAATTACTTCATATCTTACATTAAAGGATGCAAGATTTCTTTTGCATCAATATGAGGACTAGTTTCTGTTGTTCTTGCAGAGGAATTTTCCCTGGATCGAGTGCTTTCAGCATTCAGTGAAAATCGTATTTGGCTGTCATCGTTAACAGACATATCAATCGATTCTCTTAAAGAAAACCCTGGGGATTCCAGAACCTGATAAGAATCCATTGACTGCGATATTCTTGGTGCTGGCACATTCGCCGGAGTGCAAAGGGATCCACCAACACCAGTGCTGTTTGGATTAATTCTGAAATCTGAAGGAAAACTGTCTAAAACTGCACTGAAAAGAGAAGCTTGTGGAGACATGGCCAAGTGAAGATCGGAAGAATGATCGACAGGCAAGGACGAAACGCGCCCTATTCTGGAGATTTAAATATTGCGAAATTATGATAGTATGACAGAAATTAGTTTTACCAACTTTCTTTTGTCAAAGGAGGTCTGGAAATAAATTTTGCAGATGACATGACAAGTCCGGCATCAAGAATTTTCTCGATCGCTGAAACGCATGTTCGACAAAGCGGGATCATTCGATATAACGCGTCTTCTCCGTCCCTGACGGCACCTGTTGGTACAAAAGAGTTATGAGCCTTTGAAATTAAGTATTCGTCGCACCATTTTCGCTCATCTCCACACTTGTTTTTAAACGAACAACTAGTTTCCCAAGATTTGCGAGAAACATATCATAAGCTTCCTGATAAACGTTAGCGGTAGTATTCTCTAATCAAATACGATACAAACACCTTTGCATTTCCATTCGCAGCGAATAGTGATGCCTGCTTCACTGAATACTCAATTGCATCCATTTTTTCAAACAATGAAATTTATCATGATCAAAAAAGCTTCAAAAAGGAATCAAGCATCAAAAGCATTACCAAAATGATTCAAATTCCAGTTTCGCTTTCGGCCAATCCCTTCAAAATTTCCCATATATTAAACTTTTCATCTCTGTTCTTTCCAAAACGGCGGGTAGCACGTCTAAGAATCCTGCAACAATCAAACACCCAAGTGCAAACTCATCAAATTGTTCGTATCTTCTCAAACAACGTTTGAGCCGCTGTAAATATGCTTTATATTTGATCTTGACAGGTAAATCATCTAGAAAAAATGCAGAAGATGCAACAGAGCACACGGATTCTTTTCTCATTTAATGGATGCAAGAGTCAAATCCACTAGATAAAAGAACCAAGGCATATAGTTACATGATTTAACTTTATATCCTTCCGTTCTAATTTGATCAATTTGCTCATTCCAGATGTGGAAAACTGAAAGACTCTGTGACTTTTCCTTCACTGCAACATTGAGAATATTTGAAATACTCGGAACGTGTCCAACTGAATACAACTCTTCATTGGTCTCTGCATAAAATCATTTTTAAAATATGCAATATTATTTTTTTCCAGTTGAACGTCCCCCGGAAAAAAGACACCCGATCGTCCGCCAGAATCCTCTAGCTTTAGTTGGCACCATCCAATTGATCTCAAACAAGTTGTAATCAATGAAAAACATTGATATTGTATGTGTACAGTAACAGCCACAGAGGCCTTTTTATTAAGGTTCCTAATAGGATGGCTGTTAATCTGCAGAACAATCCCCTGCAGACTCTTTTGAGTGCCGCACTTGATTCAGATCAAAGAGTTGCAACAAACCACCCAATTTCAGGCGCTACTATTAATGAGCATTCAAATTTGGTTCAATTAAGTGTTCGAAAGTCCCCATTGTGTCACTCAAATATTGAAAGACCTGCTCTTGTTATCTGTGGGTGACTTCAAGAGCCAGCTTTTCAATATTGCAGCTCCCTTCCTTGACAAGGAAGTTGAAATTGTTGCACCAGCAAATCTTTCTGATACACTAGTTTACAGATTTGCACCAGTTTGGGAAGGTGGACTGACTGAAAATCTCCCAAAATATGTAAAACTACATGTTGATAAACAGAAGGAAGGAGTGTGGACCTTAGATTCTCTCACTGATCAAAAACTCGCAAACTCCAAACATCTGGAATCAGGGAGTACAATCAAAGTTGTTTTCATCACTCATTCATGTAGTATTTTGAATGGAGCAACATACACTGAAGTAGAGAAACGTTTGCTAAAGCATCAAATTGTTGATTGCGCAGGTGCTCCAACAAATTTTACAGTCTCCAGCCTTGCAAGGAGATTGGAAGAGAAGTGGGGAGGCTGATTTAAAGCATATAGCATTGTGTGGAATTGATATGCCCAACATTGTTTGGACAGGCTTACTTGTTTAGAAGAGCTTGTTGAGGCAGGTCCTCCATATGAGCTTAGTTCACATTTTCATCCAAGACCTGTTGGTGAGCTCCGTGCATTGCAAGATCTTTCAAATCAATATCAGATTGCTTTTGGCAAAAACAGTGCCTGTCAAACTGACCTGGAAGAATTTGGAGTGTCAATCGAAAATCTCGCAAAACAAGTTGCAATGGGAAAGCATTTCTTTGAAGAATTGGTGTGTGATGTCAAGGATCTAAGTCAGTGGCATAAATGTGCATAAGACAGTGCAAAACGCTCCTAGAGATTGCTTCAAGATGGATCTGCTGCACTCAATGCTCAGTCAAATATACTGAGTAATAATGCTAGAAACAGAGTTGAGGATCAATTTGACTTGGAACATCATGAAGAAGATGACTGCATGAATGTCCCTTCTGTATGATGAACATCAAGAAGACCATTCAATCTAATCATGCACAGTGGCAAAACTCTTTTGTATTCACTGCAAAGAATGAGACATTTACCCTTGAACCACCAACTGTGCTTTCAAAGCATGTGTTTGTTGTCAAATGATACTTCATCCAAGAAGACCAAATTATGTAGCTTTGACAAAAGCAAACAATGCCAGATTGACAAATCTGAATAGGTCGTATTTCCAAGGCCTTCCATGACAAGTTTGCTTTTTTCAATATCACAGGTATTGAAGAAGATGATATAAAGACTCCATATTTGCGTGCATAGAGTTGCTTTGCCTCATCTATGAACATTGTTGGTGCCTTAAGGTGCTGGTTTACTAGGCACACTCTCCTTGTCTCCCCATGCTCTGTGAAGATTCTATCCTTCTCTTTTCAACACACTCCATCACCTCTTTCATACTGAGCAATCCAATTGGCTGTAGTCAAGGGGAACTTGTTGAAGAGATGTGCGTGCTCACTTTTTGACTTGCCCTTACAGTAGTACATATGCAGACAATAACTGCGTACATCAGACAATGACTGTCTCTTCAAAACAGCTTAGTAGAGGTCCATAAACTAATACAATGGATTTGAGCAGTGACAGTGGATGAAAAACAGAGATCTGATTCAACTGGAAAAATCCAATTTTGGACAAAACGCATAACAGAAACAAAATTTCAGTCTCAGAATCTCCAACAATATATCCCAGTCAAATAAAATGACTCAACAAACAACTTTGACAGGCTTCAATGCTTTGAAGGTGCTTTGGAACTTGTGAGTTCATTTGATTAAGACTGGTAGCTGATAGTCAATCATAAATGTATGGCAGTCTCTATTCACGTTTCATAATGAACCATTGACTTTTATGATCTCCTTTGATGTAGCTAGCTGCCTACATGAATATTTGATGGTATTTTCTTCAGTTGCATGATACCACTTGCTTTGCTTCTATAATCCTCTATGTGTAGGAGTATTTCAGAACTTTGTAGTACTTTTAATAACCTGCTTTGTTGCTGTCAGTGATGACACAATTCCAAGTTTTAACCTTTGTAGCTCTGTGAGTCAGTCAAAGTCAGGCCAAAGCTGATTAATTTCCAATTCTTCAAGTAAATTGTGTAATAGAAGATTGGGAACAGGTGTAAGTTATAGAAGAGTGGTAGGAGGGCTGCTGGTAAGCTGTATTGGCTTGAGTCAACTAATTCAATTCTTTATATCTCAGAACTAAAGGATAAGAGTTTGAGGCTAGAGCATGAGATATAGTTGGAGTTGAGAGCTTAATAATTAACAAGGACTATCTTTCATTTAAAATGACCCATAATGAAATGAAGGAAAGAGTCAAGTTTAAATAGTTTTTGGAGTAAAAAGAAGGAATAACAATGAATGAAAAACATTTCAAAAGAAAAATGGTTTGAAAGCAGTTTGAATTGTTTTTGATTTCTTGAAAATGATTGAAAGCTTGAGATTATCAAGAAAATTCTTGAAGAAATTAGATTGACAATCTAATTTACATCAATTTTTTATTTTAATACATATTGAGAAATACGCTTTTCTTTTCTGCAGATTTTTTTCAAACAAAAACGTGTGTCTGTACACTTTAGATATTTTAAAAACATCATGACTTGAATCCAGTTTGCTTGCCTTTCATTGGTTGCTCGCCTGAACAGCGCATTTGTGTTCCTTGTTGTTTTTTGTTGCATTTTTGACTGTGGCTTTTTGTTTGGGAATATTTTGGGAAATAGGAAGGTCCCAGAAGGGACAAATAAAAATTTATTGAGTAGAAGGAGAGTGAATAAAGTTATGTATCTTGGCATGAACCACAAAATAATTCTCAATAAAATTTCATGAACCGTTTGTGAACCAATCTGAACCACAGTGACCCGAAAAAAAAATCCAGCAATGTCCGAAACAACAGAAACACCAGTAGCGCGCACAGAACGAATCAAACAAACTGGAAAAGTTAACCAACGGTTTTACCTGAGCAAAGATGACCAAAAACGCGCAGATTATGGTGTTGGAATTTTGCTTCGCAGATTCAATTTAACAGCATCGGCTGTTCCAACTCCTCTCTATAGTAACAAACCATTGGAATTTAATTCTATATCAATGTATCATAAACATGTAAGAGGTAAAGAAAACAAAGAAACAATTTTATTTTTTTATTTTTTTTAAATTTGACAGGATTAAAAAAAAAAAAACCAAAACCAAATCGCCCAAATAAGAATGCGATACTTTTGCACCTTAATTAGCAATTATGAAAGTTTGATAACGCTGTTGGATAGTCCTCCGTCACTCCCACCATCAATGAAAGCAGAGTCAATCGCCCTATTTATAAAATTTAGAAGGTTGCCAGAAGGCTCTCCACTCATTAATACATGTGGCCAGTTAATAACAGATACAAATGGAGCGCCAATTTTGTGTCAAGGCGGTTGGAATGATCCAAAAGGCGTTGCGCAGCTTCTGACCGCGTTAACTTCAATTCATCGCGCATGAGGTGTCGAAGCCAATGAGCCGTACTGCGAGCCCTGCAATAACTGCATTGCGCTAGATCAGCAAGGAGATTGCTATGGATGTGATGGTTGTTGTGGACGAAGTTTGCCGCGTTTGTGGCGTCGTGGAAATCCCTACCAAAATATTATTCTGACAAACACTGCGAGCCAAAGCACAAAAGGCACTGCAGGATACCAGGCTCTTGGTGACTCACCTTTGACTCCACAAGAGCTGCTGACAATCCGTCGACATTTGATGGAGCAGGGTTTTGGTGGCTTTCAAACATTCACAGAAATCATTTGCGGCTGCTTTTTATTTTGCTGTGAAGACGAAATTTCAGATTTCAAGCTCCACTAGTTTTACAAAGCATTATTACAAAAAATAAATAACAAAAATTTTAGTTAGCATTGATTTTTTGTTGTTTTGTTCATCGTTTTCAAGTTTTAACAGGAATGTTGAAGTTGTGGAATATTCATCCATTATTTATATCTTTCCGTTCAATTTAACAGCTTTCCACCTTATTCTCTTTCTCTGCAAAATCTACAATATTAAATTAACTTCCATAGATATCAAATGTTTTGATAAATTCTGGCAATATCACTTCAAACACAATCATATATCTGACAAATTGTTCTACAGCTAACTCTACAAAAAAATCAAGCCATAATATAGCTTCTGGAACTTGAAGTGCATTAGCCTTGACTCAAAACCCAGTAAGTATTCCAGAAACTAAGCCATCACAATCAACTTCCACGAAAACTCCTCTAAGATTATTCACAGTTGATAACGCAAATGAAAGCGACAGCAGCAGGAACAGCAATTTCCTGATTATATAATTAAATAAATAGTAATACCAACGAATTACAATAAACTGGCTGCTTACAGAATCAAAGATAGAGTTTTGCGCAATTATTTGAACAGGTTCGGTGCGATTTGGTTTTCGTCCAGAACCAGATCGCTTTCCACCATGTGCATTGCGATTTGAAAGATTACGACGTGCAGGCGCGAGATTTGCAGGTTAATTTAAATGATTAAGAGCTGGAGCCTTCTAATAACGGAATCTCTGATGGATTATCGGCTCCATAGCTTGATTGTACATTGCTTGCCAAAGTAAGTTGAAAAATAAATGAATCTGGCAAACCGGTTCTATCAGCAAAAAATTTGCATTAATCTGAGATTTTTTGTCTCATTTCAATCACTGAAACACAACAAAAAAAAAAAAAAAAAGAGAGTTCAAAAATAAGAAACAACAAAGAAACTATTGAAACAAGTGTCTTTTAGAATACTTTTAATAACTCATTTCAATTTACTAATTTGGTTCTAATACACAGCAACAACATTGGCAACTCATACATTATAACAGACTTCCAACATGTACTCAACAGAATTGACTAGATAATCAAAAAGATGTTAAATACAGCGAGGAGGAAGTTTTTGAATTGCTACTTTATGTTCATATGCAGGCACTGTTTGAATAGTTTTGTTGGCCCATTTCCACTAGATAAAATCTTAAGCCTGCCTATTGGGATAAGCATCACGAAGCTGGCAGATAACTGCAAAAATTTCTTCATTTTCAAGACCTGATTGGGTTTGCTTGTGCAGATACTGTTGCTGACATAACTTGACTTTTGAATTCTTCATAATCTGTATATTCTGGCCAACTTCATCAACTGTGTTGCATTCCAGTCATGTGGGACCATAATATTGCTGTGCTACTTTCTGTCAGTTTTGATTATTGGTACCAGATTGATAATGTACTTAGGGTTGTGGCAAGGTTTTCTTGAAGTGTTGGATCGTTAACACTCTCGTTCTCCTTTCCAAGTCGTAGCCACTGTCGATTGAACGCTCAATGCCACAGCACCATGCGGTTGCTGTCCTCTGACGGCATGACCACAACAACTGTAGTACAATGTGAAACAAAATTGTCAGAAAATTCAATAATGGGTCGTTTTCACATGTACTGCACAGTATGCGGACTAGGAATGTCTTACCATAACGGATATTCTGTAATGCCAGTAAACACAATCGAATGGTGGGAAAGACAACGAGGTTCGTGTTTCCATGGCATACAATGATGAGCTCTTTAACTGTTGACGCAACCAGCACTTGAAGCCGAAACTGGCGCATTAAGCCATATTGGGAACGTTGGATCATATGGTGACTTTGGTTGCAACACAAAACGGACAGTGCGCGAATGGGATAGTCTTGCGGTTGATTTCGCCAGCGACAAACAGTTTGCCAGCAAACGATACACGTTTAGCAATTACGACGACGATGCTGCGCGATCGTATCAGATACATTCGAAATGCGTTGCACTTCTCGTCCGTAAACTCACTGCGCAAAATCTTTCTGTTGAGAATTTCAATGATTGGCTCAAGACTATTTCTCCTATCACGCTGGATCGCGCGTTTCCGATTCGCGATATGCCCGACCCTTTTGATATTGTTAAGCTGCAAGAACAGTTTTTTGATATGTTTATTGGCAAAATGTGGATTTTGGCACCGTTCGATGCACCGATCGATTTTTCTTCGACGCGGCAATTAGATTCTGATGCTGTTAATTGGTGGAAAAATAATATTAACACGTCACTTTTTGATTCGCAAGAATCTATAGACATTGCACGCCGTATTTTTCGGCATGGATGTTATAATACGCTTGCATTAGGTGGAGAAAATTTGAACGTTAATTATAACTTGCAAAAAAAAATACATGTCTGGTTTGTGCTTCATTTTTTTTTTTTAAACAATAACTTTAGCTTAATATTTACTGAGAATTATTTTCAGGGTTGGTGATATAACAACTGCTCATGCTGATGCCGTTGTTCATCCCGCAACTACTTGTAAGTACACGCATTTGAAAAAAAACCGTAAACGTTTTAAATGACAAAATCCTAAAAAATTAATAAATAAAAACAAAAGTTGATGGCTGCAAAATAAACGAAGTCAAAATGACCAGATCTGTTCGAACCAATTTTACAAATATTATTCACATTGTCACTCCCACCAATGCAAATGTGGACATGATGAAATCTTGCTATGAAACTTGTTTTGAAGTGATAGTGGCCAAAGATCTGCAATCAGCTGTATTCCCACGCCTGGCAGCCGATATATTTACTGCACACGATGAAGCAAGAATAGCCGTGGAAGCAACAAAAGCTATTTTACATGAAAATGCAGATCGATTTGACGAAATCGGATTTTGCGTTTCGGAGGCTGAATTGACTGAGTACAACGCGGTTATTGAAGATTTGTTTCCCATGAGTCTAGAAACAATAACTAAAGGAGCTAGAAAAGGAGATAATAATCACGTTGTGACGAAACTTGGAACTTTAAACATGGACATTTGCCTACAAGTGATTGAATATTTGGATATTCACTCACTTCTTCAACTGTTTGGAGTAAATCGAAATTGGCAAGCCATGGGAAAACAGTGTTGGAGGGGAAAGTGCCGAGAAGAGGGATTTGCTTGTATACCTGGCCATGAAGCTGAGACTCTGAATAGAGAAGACATTGACTGGATGCGCATGTATTTTTGCAGCGAATCTAGAAGCCGACGACGCGTCAACGACTGTGTGGACTGGATTGTTAAGTCAGTTGGAAATTTCAGCAAAAAATGAAAATTATTTTTATGATTCATAAAGTAAAAGATTCTCAATTTTTGAAAGCATGTGATGAAAAGCATCATGAAGTATGTAGTGTGGGTTGCTGGGATTTTTTTTGTGATAGTTCGGGATGAAAAATGAATTTTGAGTAGGAAAGATTAAATTTATTTATAGAACAACGCTTTCATTTTGTGATCCACAATCATATCTCAGCACATCTCAGCAGCATGTGACTGAATTCCGAATGTCAGTCTATTTTGCATGCAAATTTTTTTCGAAAAAGATCCACCTCTTTTCTACGAGAATTCACAGATGAATTCACTTCTGTGCAAAAAAATGCATTATTAATAATATGTAATTTAATGTTATATTGCCTTCTGTGCTTTCTTTCCGTTTTTGTTTTTATTCAAAATAAAAAACTACAATTTCAAAAACAGTTGTAAATAAACAGAATCATATACTCTCATTGAAAAACTTAATCCAATACCATCGACGAAACCTGCTGGACTTTTCCCTGAACAATATCTTCCGCAGAACACCCAAACAGCACCTCACTTACTGCCAAAAATCCTCTGTCAAATGCCATTATTGGGTCTATATTTTGCACAACGACTGTATCAATCAGTGTCTCTTCAAAAACGTGCGTGGCGCCTACAAGAACATGCAATTCCGCAAAATCGATTTCAAGACTTCCAGACCGTGACAGCGCATCCAGTAAATCAAATACTTTTGCTCGTTCTGCCATTTGATCGCTTTTTGACAGTGAAAAAGTCTTAAAAGATGATAGGATAGATTCTTGTTTCTTACAAATCCACGAATCACCAAGAGAAATTTTTGTCGGGTGCATTTCATCCAAGTGCATTTTTTCGTACATTTCTTCAAGTTTCGACGGAAAAGTTGTGATAAAGTCATTTAAAAGATTACTTTCTTGCGGATTCATATCCGGTAGTGTGTTTTGCGGAGTTTGAAAAACCGTATTAGGTTTGATCAAGGACGGATTGTGAGAATGCGAGGTTCGACTGTATGATGCAGCTGGGATATATGATGGGCCAGTTGGAGTATATGGTGCGGAAGTTGGTGTGTATGATGGAGAAGTTGATGAGTATGATGGAGAAGTTGGTGAGTATGATAGAGAAGTCGGTGAGTATGATGGATAAGTTGGTGTGTAAGATGGCACATCACCGCCTCCGCGCATTCTCAATATCAAATTAATTTGAGCGCCACTTCTAATGTTATAATCCCCTAATGTGTGGCTGTCTTCCAACTGCTTGCCTTGAAATATAATACGTTGCTGGTCTGGCGGGATGCCTTCTTTATCCTGAATTTTTGCTTTCAGGCTGTTGATATCATTATCTTGATTCACCGCAATAATTATTTCTTTTCCAGTAAGAGTTCGAATTGTTACGTTATATTTGGTGTCAGCATATCTTGCCTTGATTTCTGCTTGATCAACGTCCGTTTGCTTCGCTATTTGAATCATTTCCTTCAAATTTTCGACATGATTTCTCACGCTGGCGACTTTTGTAGAGGCCAAATCACTTCGGACTCCATCAAACTTCATTAAATCGCTTGGAATCTGGTACTTCAGGATCAAATCCATCATGTCCTGCGTGAGCTGGATTTCTTTGTTCAGACTGTCATGATTGAGATTCAAAAGTTTTTCAAGCTGCGGCTTGACTTGAATGATTAGCACGCCAAAGAGCGTACTTTCAAGCTGATTATAGCGCATTTAATAAATAAATATAATTAACCAAGAGGCGGATTGCAAAATACCTGCATCTCGCGATACGCTTTTGCAAATTTCTGCATTTCAGGCGACAAGGACTTAATGGAATCTCGAAATTGCTTGCCACTGGCAATCATTTCCAAAAGCAATGGAATATTGTATTCGTCCTTGTTTTGCACAATGAAAGCATGCTTTGGATCGAAGACTGTTGAGGACACGACTGTACCAATCATCAAAATGAAACAGCTGAATTGCCAAGCCCTTGCGACAAGCTTTAAAGACGATATGGAATCTCCCGCAAATGAATGAAATACAGTGGCGTGCATGTAGCGTGATGCATTCACCAAGATCGTGGTTGAACTGTTGATTTGAACTGTGACATTTGCGTTTTCAAGAGTCCGGCTGATTGTCATAATAGGATCATCTGAAGATTTGATTGTTTGCTCAATACTGAAGATTCCTTCCGGGAAATGATTTGGTTGACGAACTGAGTGGCTGAACAGACGCGGTTGAAACTGTTCCTTAAATAATTTTTGATATTGTGATCGCATGAACAATGAAAAGTCCTCTGCTTGGATTTCTTTCCCGATTGCTGCAATCAACTGTGTGCGAAGAAGGTGTTCAATATATTCGATACTCAGCACAAATTGATTGGATACTGCCTTCGCATGCCTCAAAATTACCACCAATCTTGCTTCAGTGGCTGAAATCAACCCGGTTTCTGGAAACGAATTCGTGATATGATCCAGTTTTTCCACTAAACTCCGTTTTTGTTCGACCAGGAACTGATCGACATCGTTTATTGATAACAAAACTCGAGCTTCGTCTTGTTCTACATTTTCCTGAGGCTTAAGTTGGACAAGTGCCGATTCACTAGCAGCGACTTTCGTATTTTCGATTCTGGGCGACTCAGTTCCTTCAAACATTGGGACAATTGGTACGAATATAGTCGAAGGATTCAAAGATGACAAGTCCAGATTTGGGTTCTGAAGTTTTCCTGATAATGAAGGAATGAAGAAGCAGGTGACACTGTCACACCAGTTTGAAAAGTTTGAGAAAAATTCAGTTGCTGCCTCAATTTCGGTATTCCGCCGTGGGGTATGGCAATTTTCTTTGGTACGATCAATGGTGAATGAAATTTGCTGATTATCGTTGATAAGTTTGAGCAAAAGGGAAACATTAACATCGATGGGAGATCCAAAAGATATTGCTGGAAACGGTGGTACGTCTTTAAGTTGGGTCTTGATTTCGGATATTCCACTGGGCGAATTTGATGAGTATTCACAAAATATATTGTTCAATGCTCAAACAATCAAAACCTTTTTGATCCAAGAGCTACTTTACTTTCCGGGTTGTTTCCTTCAAAAAGAAATAAAGTCCACGAGTTTTCGAGAGCATAAATATATTCCGTGGTAGTGAAAACGACTTTTGTGGTTCTGGTGAGGAAAAAAACATAAATAAAGGCGTGAAAGAAATCAAATATGCTTGCTCGATTTTAGCCGATGATGTCCAGCTGCCTTGCGATGTTTGTGTTTGGATTTCAGGTGATTCGCTGATTGGGTTCAAGGAAAATATAGCTCAGCTACTTGATTGAAAACACAAACATAACACGAACTCACTTTTGTGTCTTGATTTCTCCGACGAATGAGCACTTTTCCGTTGCGATAAACCGTAAAGTCACTGCGCGAAAAGCAGCCCATTTAACAATCTGCTTTAGTTTTTCCTGATCCAGACCAAGAACCTCCAGCACGTTCAAAATCGCAGCGAGCGCAGAAACAGAAACAAATTCCGCGAGGTGGAATTTGTTTGCGTAAGAGTGCGGCATATTTACGGGAAAAATCGGATTTCTTGTTCTGTGCAGAATGAGTTTGATCTATGTTTTTAAAACACCGCACACGTGAAGACAGCGATCAGTTCAAGAACAAATAACTCCACGTAATATCAACTCACGGCAGATTTTGTTTCGTTCAGGATTTGACGGAACGTAAACTCGTTAAAACTTGTTCCTCTTTTGACCATTTTCGACTGCAAATTTTTTCAACGACCCTCCTTCTTTTGGCTCACCAGCTTCCATTTCACCAAGTATTTAACCAACAATTTTCATTTGAATTCAATGAATTCCGAAAAAATTGGTAAGATACAAGATGAGAATTCAAAAGGAATTCCAAAATTTTAATTGAATTGTGCTGGGTAGCTCAATTAGGGGTACCCGGCTCCGCTCGGCTCCGAGTTGATTGCAAACATTGAGCCAGCTTGCTGATCGACTCCAAGTCGAGCCGAGCTGCGTTATCAAAAAGTTGACTCAACTTCGAGCTGGCTTGAGCCGAGTTGTTTGAAGTTGGCATTTTTTACAATGAAAAAAATTAAAAGTAAAAATAAATAAAAAATTTTCTTTATTTCAGGCAACGCAAACATAAATTAAGTTTGAAAAAAAATTGATTAAAATTATGAAAAATTTTTAATTTGTTTTAAATTTTTTTTAGCCATCTGGAACTATCAGTCCCAATTGAATTTCTTACGCAAATGCAAGTCAAAATATATTTATAAAACTGAAATAATATGCCACACCAATTCTAAGTTACCTTGAAAATAAATCTGGCTCTCTTGTCTTCCCTGATTATTCGAAGGATGAAGAAACACTTAACAGTTGATACAATAAAAAAAATATTAATCAGAAATCTTGATTATGATAATGATAAAACATTATTATTACCATATGATCTCTATTTCCTTCACAACAAAATTCTCCAATGACCATAAACTATTTTTTCCCCAGAAAATGAATGTTATTGATGAAATTAATTTAAATGGAGTTTTCTGTACCCTTTTCCTGTTTTCATCATTTACACATAGATTTTCCAGCTTTCGCGCCAGAAGGACAATACTCAGAAGCTTTTCTTCTCGCTCATCTTCTTTCGTCTCGCTCTGAAGAAAAATAACATTAAAATTGAATTCAAAGAACAAAAAAAAACAATCAAACGCAATATAAAGTGCAAATATCATCAATTATATTTCCAGCGTTTGAAAATGACGGAACTGCTCGAAGTTGCTCACGAAAAGGAATCATGCGAGGATTTTGCCAGTCAATTGAATCATGGGGTGGAACTTTGCTATAAAGTATTTTTTCATATTTGTCTAGAAACACGGTATAAAATTTTGATTATTTAAACAAAAAATAATTAAATTTGAAGTTTTTTTCTCACAGTGTGTGTAGTGTACTGGTGAGTTAGCTCGTCGATTGCGTCAAGAAATCGGGCGCGATCCAAAATACTACATGCATCAAGAAGTGAAAATCGTAAGGTAATACTCCAGCAAGGCATTTTGTGATTTTCTTCTTATCTGTAGTGCCAGCTTGCTCCTATTTTTCCTTTTATTTTCAAAAAAAAAAAAAGAAAAAAGTCTCACAACAAACAAATGCAAAATTTGGTCAATAAGAGGATTTCCTTTAATTGATGGAATATCGTTGAAGGCAGCCCTAAATAGATCGATATTTATGGGGCCGTACAGTTGAATGGCGGATTTTTCATCAAGAATGTCTTCCCACATTTCATCCCGATTTATCGAGTCACTTCTATAATAATCCATGCCTACAAGCGGTGGCAGAGAAGCTGGACCGGTAGTGCATGCGGATGGCGGTAATAATTATACAAATTGAGACGATGGCACAGCAGACAAGTTCAACACCACCGCCGAATGAGTTATAGCGTGATCAATCGGAGTATTAGTTGCATACGGACTAGCCCTCTGTGATTGGGAATTTGAATACGATTGCGGCGGCGATTGCGACTGGATGGCTTCCAGCTGAGCTTCTAGCAGCAATGCGGGCCAAAT
This sequence comes from Physocladia obscura, assembly GCA_027596945.1. NCBI lineage: Eukaryota > Fungi > Chytridiomycota > Chytridiomycetes > Chytridiales > Chytriomycetaceae > Physocladia > Physocladia obscura. The sequence continues at coordinate 17,818 of JADGJH010000012.1, forward strand.
AACCAGCCGAGCACATGCGTTCCAGGGCACAGCCTGCGCAATGACCGAGTGCATAATTCGGCTGGGCGTTTGATTCTTGTATGGCGCGGATCTGCGCTTTCAGGGATTCGTTTTCACCCTTCAGATTGGCCATTTGGCACGCTTTGCGCTCGCGACAAGCACGCTGAGCTTCGCGGTTTTGGACAGTCTTCCTGCTGATAAGCGGCAATTTCGGTGCCAGTGGCGGCGCAACACCCTCCTCTTTTAATTCTCGGCGGGTTGTTCGCGGTGCTTTTATTTCCGTTATATTGGATTTGAAACGAACAAACGGGGCTTTCTGGTGTGTTTGGCAAATTTTTCTGAATTATCCTGTCGCTGAAATCTTGAATTATTTGCAAAATGAATAAATTAGCTCTCCTGTGCCAAAATTTAGACTACTCTCACTATACCCTCTCAAAAAAGGAAAGTTGTTAAAATTGATTAGGATGAGACAGCGTAAAATCGGTGGCGACATATGCTATATTTCCCCCCAATTTGAACAACAAACCATGGCGGTATTCTTTTCTCTTTCAAAAAAAGCGACTGGGATTCGAGTTTTTAAATTGAATTACTAGAATCCTGAAAGCCAACTTGTTTAAAAAGTTGGATATTTCTAAAATATTTCTACAATCAATTCCAATACATTTCCACTGATGCTAGTTAAGTAGATTCAATCTCCAATGCCTGTTTCCACAATCATTGCAGTTTGAGCTGCCTAAGTTTCTCTTTCCTGCAACAAAGCAACGAAAGGGAACAAAGATTGTTCGCAAAGGAAATTTGATGCGTTTGGCAACAGTTCTTTTGGCGTTTTGCGCGCTGTTTGGCAAGAACAGCGTCAGCGCAATCGATCCACCGGCGGAAGGCAATAGTGCAGTTAACTCGGTAAACGCGGCAGAATTCAATACGGTGGACAACGTCGGCCATGGTGAACTCGAACGCAAATACGACTACAAGCAATCACTCAAGCGCCCTTTTTTTATCTGGAACGACTCGGCTCACAAGCAGATCCCTTTTTTTACGCATTACGGAGGTACTGGCTTTCTCCTCAGTGTATTTGGGTATTCATACTAATTAATTTACTTGCGTATCCGCGTACCAGACACCCTTGCATCGAACGAACATCTGCGTCTCACTCCGTCGCTGCCCAATAAGGCTGGCTCAGTCTGGGCCAATAATCCAAATCCTCATAAGGAATGGCAAGTTCATTTTGCGTTCAAGGCATCCGGCCGTGCATATGCCGGCGGCGAAGGGCTCGCCTTGTGGTACTCCAAGGAAAGAGCTGTATCCGGTAATGTTATGGGCAGCCAAGATAAATGGGATGGTGAGTTTTTCTTTTTCTTGACTGCGTTGAATAAACAACCGTCAAAGGTCTGGCGCTTATTTTTTCCACGTCTGCCCGCGACGATAACAGATTTACTCCATATATTTATGGTGCTCTTAATGACGGAAAAGAGATTGCCGGCAAGAATATGCGAAATAATAATATTGGAGCTGGTAATCTTGGAGGTTGTTTTAAAGACTATAGAAATATTGCACAGCCTGTGTGGGTTCGTGTGACGTACAAAAAACGCCAGCTACGGGTAATAATAATAATAAGAACATTTTTCTTTTCAGACTGACTCTTTTTGCGTTTTGCAGGTAGATATTGATTTATACAAGGATGGTTATGAATTTATCGAATGTTTTCGCTCAAAAGACGTTGATCTCCCGGTTGGCAACTACTTTGGAGTGTCTGCATCCACGAGTTCTCTTACGTATGATGATCATGATGTTCATGGCATTGAAGTTTTTGAAGTCCACCCGCATCCACGAAAAAGCAAGAGCAGATATCAAGATGAATATGTGATTGACGGAGCAACGCAAAAACGAATCGATGAAGCGAAAGCTGCTGTAGAAGAGGCGCAGCAAAGTTTTGTCGATGCTGGACTGGCTGTCGAACCGGAACGTGAGGCTCCGTTTAACGTATGTTTTTTTTTTTGTCTTTTTTTGCTCCAATTCATTTTATAAAACAGCCGCAAATGGTGCAAAACCTGTTTGAAAACCAATTCAAAATTATTGAAGCGTTGGATCAACTTGAGCAAAAGGTGCAAAAGTCTCCACAAGACGCTGTTGAAAGCACCCATGAACGTGCAAATGCGGGAATCAGGAGTGCAGTTCGACCGGTGGACCAAAAAGTTGAAGAAATCAAAGGAAAAGTTGATGCGTTGGAAACAAAACTCGCAGCGTTAGATCGAGATATTAAAGAGCTTCTCAACGTGTTTCACAAAGGAAATTCAGCTGGTCAAATGAAACTGAACGAAGTTTCGCAAAAATTGGACGAATCCCATCGAAAAATTAAAAACGCCGAAGAGTCGATAGTAAATGCAAAAATTGCTGCTCGAGGTGGATCCGTGTATGCTGAATATGGGTTATTTTTCATGATTGGGGCTGTTGTAGTGTATGCTGTGTCAGTGGTTTTGAGAATGCGGAAGGACCGCACACCAAAAAAGTTTATTTGATTTAATTTTAAAAGCTGCAAATAAATTCGTTACAGTTTTTGATGGCAGTGAAAGTTTAAGGAACGCGTCTTTGTATGTGAATTCAGTTCAACGTGTCTTTGGATCATTCAAACATTGAAATGGCAAAGCGAAAAAAGAGTAAGCAGCATTCGCGTGGATTAGTGGTGAACCACACGGGAGCAGCAAGCGAGAGTGAAGATACGGGCGAACAGAGTCGCAGTGGTGAAGAAAATGCTTTCTTTGCTCCACGAACTATTCGCAACTATAATTTGAGTCGTGGTAATTCGTTTGCTGCCTTGACTCAAGCAAAATCAACAAGGGCAGCAAAAGCAGCAGCAACAGCAGCAGCAACAACAACTGATGATGAGTCCGAGTCTGATATTGAGCCGCGCGATGACCGTTCCGATGTTGAAGATGCAAATCCCGAAGAAGGCCTGTTTGTACTTGATGTTGTACCGTCAAACCAACAGCAGCAACAACTGCAGCATGGGGTGAAACAAATCCCACACACAACAAAGCAAGCTATTATGACCAATCCAAGTCGTAAACCATTGGACACTTTTGACATTATCGAACAGAATCGTAATAACGCTGGCTTAAATGTGGAGATTGAAAACAACTCGTTTTCCTTCAGTGGCACAGTCAGGAAACCAACGTCAACACAACGGCGATTGGCTCGTTTCAAACCTATCACACAGCAATCAATTCTATCACAAATTGGATCATTGGTCAAAGGTATTATCCTTCAGGAAATCATTATCAGCTTAATAATATTGCAATTGCAATTTCTATTGTCAGGTACAATCAGCAGCTCTCTCAACCATGTATCGACATCTTTGCCCCTACAAAATTTAAGTTCTCCAGCTCTGGGGTCTCAAGACGCGGTCGTGTTTGCAAAATTTGTAAATTTCGGATGGTCGAATGATACATCGTTCGCAAATAACAGTAATGAGTGAGAAATTGTTGCAAATGCAGAGTAAATATATTTTTATTACTGATAATAAATATTTCCAGTGATCTCTGTCTTCTTCTTGGCTACGAAAATGGCTTTCAGATTTGGGCGATTTCGTCGTCAAACAGTCCAGAAGTATCACAGCTTGTTTCAGTGCGACAGAATCTTGGTCGAATAATTGATGCAGATGTAGGACACTTCAATTCATTTTCCTGTTATTTTATATTTACATATTTTCTCTAGATTGTTCCATATCCGACTTCCGAAATTCAGGGAGACTCTAAAAGCGCTGAATTGACAGGCATTATGCCTTTGATTGTCATGATGTTTGTTTCACATATTCGGTTCGCAAATTTTTTTAATTCATTTTTCAGCGAATCCACATTTGATATTGATGAACCGACGAGTAAAGACTATGAATTTGTTGCTGAGACCACGTCTTCCGTCAAGTTATACTCACTTAAATGCCATAAAATAATAAAGAGAATGAATTTCGCGGAGCAAGTTTTAAGTGTTAAAGCAAGTGCCGCGTTGATTGTTGTGGTGGGTTAAATTTCAGGCTATTTTAAAAAATAATAATTTGATTCTACAGGCACTATCCAACAATACTTTGAATGTATACAGCGCGTTGAATCTTGCTTTGATTGAAACAATATCGGACGCATACCCTGTTTTCGCAGTTGGTTCACGTCTTTTGGCATATGCATCCACATCTCGAGCACCAAAGCCAACGAAATCCACAGATAGCGATATTTCTGGAGACGAATTCGAAGAAGTTCATCATACCACTGAGCACATTAGCGCAACTGATAAAGCAATGGACGGAATCAAAAAAGCAACGAATAAAGTTGTGAAAGAAGTCTTGAGCGGTGCTAATTTCTTGGGGAATGTTGGGTACTCCGCTGTTTCAAATTATTTACACCCAGGAATTGGCAATGGAGGCTCAGTGGCGTCTGTAGCACGTCCGGATGGAACGCAAAAACGCGAGAATGTGTCTGAAGGATCGGTTTGTTTAATCTCCGAATATTTCCTGCTATATCCTCTTGTATTTTTGTTATTTATTTATTTTGGTATTTTTTCGAAGGTTGCTATCAAAGACTATTCATTTGACTCACATTTTCCTGAAAAACGCAATATTATAACAAAATCCAATGAACAATCATCAGCATCAATCCTCATATCACACTGGAAACCTCACAATAACAAACTGTCAAATCTAACATTTAATCAACCGCAAACACTGTTGTTCACCGCCTCGACATCTGCGAATACGTTTCTGATTTTCTCGATTCAAATGCGAAGCCAGATTTTCAACCAACGGCGTTATGGAACAACACTGATCCCACAGCATTGCTTATTCAAACTTGAACGCGGTTATACCCCCGCTACAGTCGAAACAGTTGCGTTCAGTGAAAATGGAAAATGGTGTGCTGTTAGCACTGCTCGTGGAACAACTCATATTTATCCAATCCCATACACGTCACGACAGCTTGCAATAGTCCCAAACCACCAGCGCCAATCAGGTGGGGCGGGAAACAATAATACGAGTGTAGGGTATGAAATTGGGATTCTGAATGGATGGAATGATGAAAAAGCTGGGGCAGCCGAGTATATAAATAACGCAATTAGAGGGCTTACAGCAGGATCTGTTGGCAGTGGGATTCTGTATCCAGCAGCAAGAATTAAGCAAAGTCTGGCTTTTGGAAACGAGTCGAATGAAGATGTTCTTGAAAGTGGCAGTGGCGCTGGTGGTGGTGCTGGAGGAGTCATCAATCGTGCTGCACTTTGTGTTGGATTTTTGTTTGAACGGATAGTTGGGACGAAAGGTGTTTTGAAAAAGTTGCATAATGGACCCAATAGTGGGAATATAGGGTTATCAGGATCGTCACGTTTATCTGGTAGTCCGTCGCGGACTGGAATAATGAGTGGGTCTGATGATTTTGTGAGGCTTTTTCGACAGCGTGTCGTTTCAATGCACCCACTTGGGTTTATGACACTGCATAATATCGATGTGGACGTGTATTTGCCAGAGAATAATGGTCTTATTGTAGATGGTGGTTTGGGTTTTGGACTCGGAGTATCTCCAAAAAGTAGTAAGCCAAGCTCTGGTCCAAGCCCGAGAGAAGGATCTTTGTGGCTTTCCGTTCAACAACCGCAACAGCAACAAATTGGCTCGTTTCGAGCAAGCGTGAAAGATATTTTGCAGTTTGAAGTTAAACGTGGGAGCGATTGGCAAGAATTTAAGCCTGTTTTGGATGTTAGCAGAAATGTTTATTTTTCAAGTTTTACTTATTCAAAAATTCTTTGTTAGATGGTCAATGATAAACCTTCCGCGTGGAAAACAGGGAACTGGGCCACGCAAATTGAAACAACGACATACGATACGGTTTCATTTGGAGCTCCGATTTGGTTGGATTCTGCATTCAAAATGAACGTTTTTGAACCAACAGATTCGACTTCTGGAGTAAAAAGTGACGATACTCGACCAGATTTATCTGACATACCGTTATACACAAAGTTAAAAGTCCAACGCGAAGCCAGCACACCAGGACGAATTCGACAGCAGCAGGCTCCTTCAATAGCAGATAGTTATATAGCAAACGATCTTTCCTCAGCGATGATTGATGAATTAAGCATAAAAGAAAATCTGGTGACTCCTTTATGGAAAATTGATGGGGTGTCTTTCGAGGATGCTGATATTGTAGCGGAAGAGAATGATTCTGGGCAAGCAACGGGACTGACCGAAAATTCTGTGCATCTTGGGTATTTTAACAAAATTGTTAGAAAATTCGATGAATGATTTATTATTACTTCCACTTTGAAATAAAAAATTTTTAAAAGTAAAATTTGGCTAAAATTTTCAGGGAAAGGAAGAGGAACAAAAATAAAAATAAAGCAGGGTTGAAGTTCCGCAGGTTCCTCGCTGATGCCAGTCAGAGTATTTAAAGGATCACTTGTGTAAAAAAGAGGAGTGAGAGAATCAGAGAGAGTGTAAGAGAGAGAGAGAGAGAGAGAGAGAGAGAGAGAGAGAGAGATAGTATTTTGTGAATCTGTTTGAAAGCTTGGGTGATGTGATGCCTTCTGAAGATAGCAATCGATTTTCTATTAAACGTCATCAAATAATCCACCAAAACGGAAGTGTAATATCATAAGAGATCAATCTGGCGGGTTTTGTCTGGTAACTATTCAATCAAAATTTAATAATTGTTACCTAGCCAACCTTCTCGCACTTCGAAAAGTTTGATGAAACACCCAAAGTCGTATTCCTGGCGTACGTTTACATAATTTTTCTTTGTTATGCTTTGTACTGCTTATCTCGAATCGCAGGCCCCAAATCAACTCGTATTTATCTAAAAGATCCAGTACCTATTTCAATCATCCGTAATTTACAACAAAACGGAATAATGATTACGCCGAGTGACGCAAATTCGACAGCAAACGATTTAAGTATTCGAGGGGTCAATGAAGTTATTTCGTGTTTCGCAGTCATAAATACTCATCTCGACCGCCTGATTTACTGTTTGGCCGGAATTTTATTCAAACCTACCTCACCCGAACCTTTTGGGGGTCCGAAGTCATTTCCTGGGTATTGGCTTTACGAAGGAACAACGACTTCGGCACTTATTGAATTTATTGTTAATTCTGCGTATCGAACATATTGGGGATGGAAAGGACGATTTGGATTGGATGCTGTGGTGTCGGCTGTAAATCGTGTTTTGGAGTTGCATAATGAAACGGGAAGGTTTAAAAGTTTGGCAGATGAATATGTGTTAAGAGGCATGGATAGGTCAAATCATGCTGAATATCGCAAGGTTTCATCGATTCCAGCACCTTTTCAATTTTTTGGTACGTCGGATAATGCAGAGGATTTAAATGCAGTCTATTTTTCAGCGTGGGACGTTCGGCGAAACATTGATTCGGAGTGATTTTCGCATCTCCTTCCTATAATTGTTTTAGATTCGGTGAATAAAAGCTGAATTCGCATCAATTCGAAATTAGCATTGCTCGCAAACGAAAATATCTTTCAGAAAAGGGAATGGGTTATGTTAATGTTCACAATAGGTATTTTCTTTTTTTCTTTTTCCTACTATTCTCTGTGCCAATAGGAATAAGCCTCGAATATTTTGCTTGACTGCTTTTACTAAATTATTTTCACTCATATTATGCAGCCAGGAACGAAAGTAGTGCATATGGAAACGACTTGTCCCTCTAAATCCATCACATGTTAATGTTAGCGAGATTATCAGTCAGTAGAAAATATTATTTACCATCAGCGATAGTGTAGAAGTGGTGATAGCTTATCGAACAGACTCTCCAATATTTTTATCTCGGTTTAGTAAACTTTTGAGCCTTGTCACGTAATTTTCACGATAATGCAGCAACTAATTGCTAAACAGCTCTCTTTTAAAGTACGATAAAGTGAATTCGTTCGCTGACAGTCTAGTTGACGTCGTAGAATATTGATATGAGGAAAAGCTTCACTATTGCTGCTGAATTTACAGAAGCTTGCCGAGACATAAGAAATTGCTAATATTGAGTGCTGCCGGATATTTTCTAGGCTTCATTAAGTGATTTCATTCTTCGTCTGACCGTTTGCGCTTGCTATTTTTAAGGTTAAGTTTTTTAGTTTATATCAACCAATTTTCACCGAGTTTTTGGCACTATGAAACAGCGAAATAGTTGCTGAAGTATCACTAGAAATATAGAAGATCATACATTCTATTTATTGGATACATTCACCAAACTAAGACGGTGTATTTACTCAATTTTCAACGATTCTTCATGACAAAGATGTTCGCCTGAGAAAGAGCAAGTGAACAACACAACGAACGAGAAGCAGGCATACTAACGATCGTCAATCATGACCAACGTCGTCTTTCAGCCTCTGGAGAGGTTCTTGAACGCTTAATGAACGATGTGAAATTTAACCCGTTTTGAATAACGCAAACTTTCCGCAACCGAACTTCAAGGCAGCAAAGACAGCTAACAAAGAAACGGTTTCGAGTCGAATATTCACTTGTTATCCGGACAAATGATTTACTCAATGTTCTTTTTTGCTTGGAATTTTGCAAATGTGCTGGAAATGCTATTGTGTATTCACCTTCATTGACATCCAAAATGCAGAAAACTAGATCCTACACCTTAGAGAGAAGATAATATTCATCTTTCGTCTAATTTTGGATATTTCGCGTAGTTTTCAATGTGAAATGGAACTGCAGAGAAATTCACCTTCCGCTGATGCATGTTTTGTTCGTTTGTTGTGAATTTCGTGAGATGGCGAAGCTGTACATCGCAGTCTCTTGCAAACCTTTTTGAAATTTGTGGAATGGCAAATATTTGCATAGGTTACCCAGTCCAAAAAAGCCTTCGTCTTCTAATGCTTCAGGTGTTTTCATTCTCTCACGTTTCATCACTCATTTTGATTCAGTTTCAGCTTTTGATATCCTGCGACATATTTTGTAAACAATTCGTAAGTCCTATTTATTTTGAGACATATAATCCAATAGTTTGATATATCGTTGGAAGATACAAAATTCCACATTGATCAATGGTTCTCGGGTATGAGTATTGGCTTTCGTATGCGAACATTAAACGTGAGATCATTTTCTTGATATCAAAGCTATGCTTGTCGAATTACCATTCCGTCAAAGTATGCGCTTAGTATACATATAGATTTGTGTTAATGATTGAGCGATGCATGAGTCATTTCTCGTTCCTCTCTCTAATTTTCGTTCCTTATGCTTGGCGAGATACAATTTACTCAAAAATAGAAATTCTTTGTCAATACAATCTTATTTTGCAAACAGTAAGTTATAAAAATTCGATGAATCCAACAATAGCGTAGTCTTTTTTGCTTGTTATTTTTGTTGTCGTTTCCGAAAGCTATGTTCTCAAGTTGAGTCTTTTTTTTTTAAGCGTAAGAAAGGTATTGACTTTCCGTTTTCAACTTCTTTAGCTTAGTTATGCACGCACACGTTAAGCCTATTTGTTTCAATAACCAATCCATACTTCCAAATTTTCAAATGACTGGTAAACATCAAATTTAGAAGTATATCAATAAAGTCTCAATATCCACAGAATATTCTCTTTCGCGATTATTTCACAAGTATAACCGCCTCGCCGATCTCGAAGTCGAAATATTCTCGAAGTCAAATTTCATCTTGTCTTGTTCGGCGCCACCCAACCGATGTTTGGTAATATCGCAGCATTGCTTATCGAGGCATATATATACATAGCATCAATGAATTTTTTCCAATATCAGTGAATTATTTTTAATCTGAGTATGCAAGATTGGCCGAATTCATTCTTTAGAAACTTTTTACGAAGGTTATCAGTTTTTTGTTTTTTCTAATTTTGAAATAAAATAAAATATGGCTACGCTATTTTAAGTGGAAATATTTTATTTGATAAGCGATGAGATTGTGAAAGAATTGAAGTGATCTTTCAAGCCCAGTTTCCAATAATCGCCATTGTCGCAGCACCTAAATACATCGAGACAAAGCAACCGGCCTTGAATCGAGTGGAAAACTCGTGAAAGTGGCCACTGTGGCTCACTTCTGAGCTCATCAGTTCCGTGTAAGTATTGTAAAAAAGGATACCCGCGCTAAAGGACAAATTGAGGACTATCAGTCAAACTTAATGTTTCAAAAAAATTTAAAAAAAAAAAATCAACATACGAAAGTGAGTTAAATATTCCTTGAGTGAGGACAAGACCTCCAGCGTTCGCGTTATAAACATTTCTGACAGCAATACCGATGGCGATGCCGATAGGAGTAGTGAGAGGATACATGATACCCAAGATTCGCTTTGTGGTACGGGAGAGATCCAAGCTTCCAATGAGAACGCCAAGGGCCATGCCTTCAAACATCTACGATAAACAAATTGAAAAAATTGAATGAAAATTATTTAGAAGCAAAAATAGAGATGATTTCGTACTTGATGAAAGCAAATGGCAACCAAAAGAGTTGTAAATCCGTTATCAGGTGTAACCCCAAGGGTAACACCAATAATAAGAGAGTGAAATAATATTCCACACTCGAGAATAACAGTTGTGATTTCCTTGTTTGAAGTCGGTCCATGGTGAGAATCATCTTTCCCACTGTGAGCATTTGGAATAGCCTCAGCGAAAGTCAAACTAACATGGTCAGATTGAAGGAAAGGCTCGCTCGAGACACAGTTTGATTCTTCAGCTTGGTGAATTACAGAAACTTCCGTGAGTCTTGCAGGATCTTGAACGTCATGATTATGCCCATGATGTTTTGCTTTGTTAACAGCCACATGTTCAATCAGTTGAACACCAAAAGCAGCGACAAGACCAAAGATTCCAACAAAATTTGATCCGTACGGCTGCCATCTTTCAGGAAGACACTGACTTTCAAACTGGGAGAATGCGTCTGGAAGAAGGTGAATCCAAGCAGTGGCAGCAATTACACCAATTCCAAACATTTTGAAAAGCTGATTTGAAAACAAAATCATGAAACGTAAAGAACAGTCTTACACACACACACCTGTAAAATCTTCGCCAAAATTGGTGCTTTTTTATCGCCAAGCGCCAAAGTCAAGAAAGTTCCAAACCCCGAAACAGCAAGAATAATAAATATACCGCCAATATGAAATTGTAAATCATATGAAGGAATTGTATCAGCATCGCAGGCTGTAGCAGCAGACGTAGTCGAGTTTGAACTTGTTTGGTCTGGAGTCGCACCTGCAGAAAAACATTAAAACTCATAACGTTTGAGGATAAAGATACAGCCAAACCTGCTGCTTGAGCATTCACGGCCGATGATAGCCCAAAAATGATAAACGAACGCAGAATATTCTCAGCCGCATTGTGACTTTGCAAAACACTTTTCTTTGACAGTCTGGCTTTGTTTCTGACCGTTTCTTTTGAGTTGTTCATTTCGGCAATTTGCGCCGAAGTATCAACCGTATCATCGCAACCGTAGCAACAGCAGCAGCAATTGTCAGAATCTTTAACTGTCATGCTTGATTGTAATTATTGTTTTATATATAGTTGGGAAACGTTTGATGTTTCTTGAACAAAAAAAAGTTTTCAAATCTCCATGAGTTTATTACAAAACAGAGAAAAAGGCAGTCAAGATTTGTCCACAACTTCAACAAATTTGCACTGCAAACCGCCTTTAATTCCCAATTTTATTCCTTTGCCAGAAGAATTTCCTGCGAATAAAAATCCATACCTATCCCTCAAACATACACAAATTTCATGAACCTTGTTTCCTTGCACAAGAACTTCATACACCAGCGGTTTACCGCTGTTCGTTCCACCTCCTTGTAAAGACATCACAGTAGTGCTACTTGCGCAAGGAATTTTCAGATCCGCTGCCAGTTGCTCCGGATCAATAAAAAATGCTTCCATGCCTGATATTCGCGTCACAATTTTCCGAGCCATCCGTTTTTCAATGAGGATTGTAAGTGGTTTTAAAACACCTTTTCGTAAAACAGATTCGTGTCCGGGTGCTGTTATTGAATGAAAGGGTATCATTTTGTCGCAAATCCGGTTGAGTATCGCGTCTCGTGCTAAATAGTCGACGGTTGTATATTCTTCTTTTTGCAATATTGTATCAGCGAGATTCCCGTCTATTTTGACAAGGCTGGGAGGGTTGTGGTTTGCTTTTGTGTTATTATTTAGTTTTAAGTAAAGTAACAAACTGACCGAGGATTTTCTTTGTTGACCAAATCTTTTTCTTTAACATACTTTTCTGTTGCTAATTTTAGATCTGATCGTGAAAACATTTTTTCTTTGCTAATAGTTTTGTCAGAAAAAAAAAAAAGTGTGTAATACTTAACTCAAAACCAATCTCTTGCCACATTTTTGCAAAGGCAGTACTCGATTTATATAAATTCACCACTTGAATTCCAGTATCTTCACTCTCGTTATCGACCTGTTTGCCTGACTGCTCAGAAGCGCCTCCGCTCTTCTTTTTAAAAAACTTTCGATCGACAATATACGCAATCACGTCCGGATGTGATCGATTCACAGAAACAACAACAATATCCCCACCTTGCCGTTCCTTTAATTTTATATACCCTTTTTTTTCCATCGCTTTGAGAAACTTTGCCAGCTTTTTATACGTCGAATTTTTCAAATCCACAGCCGGTACGATAGGCAACATGTACGTCGAAAATAGTGTTGTCGCGAGCATTGGATACGATTTCGAATCTTCGGGAAGAGAGGTTTTGATGACGTTTATAAGCGCCGATTCAAGCATCGCGTCAATTTGGGAAGCTGAGTATTGTTCAGGGACTTTAATAATAGATTCAGAATCATTGAGAGATAATTCTTCGATACTGGTGGAAACTGAAGAGGCACGTGAGATTCCGTCGATCAGGCTGAATGTATCGTCGGTGGTGATCGGTGATTTTAAGACTTGCTCGACAACAACATAGTCTTTCGGTTCCTCAGTAACATCGATTTCGTCCAGGATGATGTTTGCTGTGACCTTTGCGGCAGATTCTTGCTTCTGTAAGTCAACATTCTCACTCTCATTGACAATGCTATCATTGCCGCTACCACTTTGCTCATCATCATCATCATCTGTATTCTCATATTCTGCCCCACCATTTGACAGGTGCTCAGAAAGAACAGACAATGAAGGCAAGTTCCCGCCAACATTGCAAAGTGCATCACCCAATACCGATATCACCGAAAACCCCTTCCCGCGCATTTTCGCAGTACGCATCGTTTCCGCATCCATAAGCGCATACCCAACTGCAACCGGTGCCACGATTCCGTCAACAAAAATAGCGACGCATGAGTTTTCCGAAATAATTGTATTATCTGATAACCGCTTCACACCAGGAAGCATCAAATCAGCACCGTTAGAGAGACGACGGGCAACAAATGAATTCGTAGTAACTGACGGAAGTAGCGATGGGATTGTTGAGAGAGTTTGGAGGGTTGGGATTAATAATTTTCCCGTTGTGATTTGGACTCGTATGAGTACAGGAACTCCGTTGCGCATGTATATAGTTGAGCCATTTTCCAAGTTCAAAATCGTTAAAGTCTGTTGTAAATAATTTGGATAAGCTGTTCTGCATGTGTTTTTTGTTTTATTAGGTTAACTCACCTCGTTGAAAATAGGATTGAGAATTTCGGGATTCACGTTATATGTTTGATATGATTCCGTTCGAAGTCTACGCTGATCAGATGATCGCATTTTGCTGCTGTTCTTTGCGTGAATACTGTTTGGCTTTCGGAACATTTTTGAAGTTTTTTCAGACACACAACAACGCGAAAACAAAAAAATATTTTCAAACTGGCTACAAAACAAAAGCGGGATTATTCCCAGCCGCGCAAGGTTCTGGAAATTCCAGCAAAGGTTGGTCAATAATATTCACAGAGACATTCTTCATGGTTTCGTCACCATCGTCAATCATTGAACTGTAACCGTCGATCAATGACTCCAATCCTACAGAATATTTTGAAGTGGAATATTCTTGTTTTCTTTCAATCGCAGTCGCCTTCGATTCCTCTTGCTCCGGTGCTGTCATTGTTGTCGTCTCTGATTTATCTGATAACATGTTTATACCGATAGATTTGTGACTTGTGAGCGGCGACGAGAAGTAGTCTGCGGAAAGAGAAGACATTGACAACGCTTTTAGCAGACTTTTCTTTTTGGCCAATGCATTATCTGCTGTTGATTCTTTCACGGTCGCTCCAACACTCCAAGAAAATGCTTTTCTGAGTCTTGTTATTGACGGCAACGACTGTTCATGACTGTCCTTCAATTCCACAACGGATGCCCTCATGCTCAGTCCATTCATGTAATTATCAGTTTTTTCAATAAATGTCGCAGTATCATTGCACCTTGCGTTTGAAATATGGTGGACAAACGTCAGATATCGGACAGCCAAAACTCCATTTTGTAAAAACTGATTGTTGTTGTCAATAGACAAGCCCCCGAAATCATTCTTACCCGACTTGTTCCCATTTTTTTCGATATCGGCACCGGAAGAGGGAGTTTCGGTGTTTTCCAAACTTTTGTGGCTGTGTTCTTTGCAGGCAACTGTTGTAGCATTATCTGAAATATCAAGCATATTGCCACTGCCGTTGCTACCGCCACCACCACCTAATTCATGCCCGCCGAAATTATTACCACCGATAGCTACAGCGGGGCCACCGTGTTCGGTAAGATTTCTACGACCTTCAAGAAACGCGATCGTTGCAGCGAGAACTATTATCCAAAGCGTGTATATAATCCATATCGGCGACGGTATGTCCACGCCATTTGTCGAATATAATAAAATTCCAAGCGGAATGTTGATGAGAGATAAAACGAAGAGAGTACGGCCACTCCAGTGATGTACTGAGAAAAAAAATAGAAAAAAATAATCTCTTCGTTAGTTTCGTAGTGTTGGATATAGAAAATGCTTTACTCAACGTTGGTCCCACCATGGAATTTTCATCCGATCTGGTTCATATAGTCGGTCAATCGCATACCCAAGAGTAATTTGTGCGAAAATAATGATGAATATCGCTAATCCAATCGCCTGACAATAAAAATATAAAATATAAAAAAATCCGATAAAAATTAAGATAAAATACGTACAACATGTGGCCCATTTTCAGAAACATCAAAATGATCACTTCCCGTTGCAACATAAATGACAGCAAATGCAGCAACAGTACACACAAAACAACCCCAGAATAAACATACATGCACGGGGAGCCAAATAGTGCTTCCTCGCGCAGTATATTTAAAGTATCGTGCGCAAATGACCCCCGCAGGCGCGAAAATACACCATGCAATGAACATTAACGCGCCATGAGCTTTACACATAGCGTCATACGAATCCGGTGAAGTAGTTGTTGTGTTGTCTGCTGTGTTGTTGCTATTATCAATGAATGTGGTGGCAGACTGAGTTTGAAAAGGTTTGAAGGAAGATGGACTTGCAGATACAGTTGCAGTGATGACGGTGTTTGAAGATTTTGTTTGCTTTGTAACAGAATCAATTTTTGCACTTGTTACAGCGCTTAACAATGATGAAGAAGAAGATATAATGAATAACACTGGTGGACCGTCTTTGCTGATGGAAGTTATGCTCGGTTTTGGAGATACTGAAGTGACTGCACGTGCAACAAGCCCAATAGGGCCGATAGGGCTAATTGATTGTCTGTTAGTTTTGTTTGCCAAGTTGAACGCGTTTTTAGAGTTAAATGATCAACCTTTTGATTAATTGGCTTTGTGTCGAGTTTGATATCAGCAAAAGCATCACGAGCGTGGTTTTCACGTGTACGACGATATTCATGTCAATTTTCGTCATTTCGTTTTTGACAGGTTTTGTTTTTGACTTCATAAAAAAGTGAATATTTCAATTACAGTAGTTTACATGAAAGTTGTCCAAATAAATTTTTCACAACTTGATTTTCAACTTCATTTTCAACTTGTGTTACATTAATCGAATGTATGCATTGATTCTTGTAACAAAAGAGTTGGGTTTTGGGAGTTTGATTTGTGTGTGGATTTAGATTTGATGTTTTGGGGTGATAATTCTTCCAGTATCAAACGGTGACATAAAATAATACAACTTGATACTGGAAGGTTTTTAAGTTTAAATTTGTTTCTAAGTTATTGCACGTGTTTTTTTAATCTTTGGACATTTGACTTTGATCAGATTTTCTAATCACCTTCTGTAAAGCTGGCACTTTCACGTCAACTTAAAATTTTATTGGATCTCTTGTTGCAGTCATAACAAACCTTCTGCACAAAGTAAATTATACACTTCAAATATAACTTCTGTAACACTTGATTTTATCTTGAAAAAAAAAGTGATACTGAAAGAATTTTGTCAGAAATCAAGAAAACAAATGATAAAAAGCTCTCTGGAGTGGTGACTTTGATCTCGATTAAAAGGGGAGGTGGAAAGGATAAAATAAACAAAGAAATTGTAATTACAAGTGTCATAAAGTGATTGTTTGCTTATGTGAAGGTAATGTGATCAATTTGCAATTCTTTATTGATCAACTGTCTCTATAGGATGCAATATGCACTTTATTTCAAAAAGAAAGCAAGCCCATTGCAAGACTTATGTACAGCAACCAATCATCAGTAAGGGACAAGAAACTTTTGAGCTTTTGACAACTGACAATTTTTGTGCCTTTTGCAATAAAATATACTAATGGAAAGGCTTGCAGTCTTAGGTATTTACTGTTGAGTTTGGATCCTCAAGCAATAATGTTACAGCACTTTCAATATTGTGCATGGTCTGGAATGTGGATGTGACTGTGTGTTCACAACAAATCATAATCCAAAAGTTGTTGCTTTGAATTATTTGGAAACTGTCAAAAAATATGGAGGTACATTGTAAGTTTTTAAAAATGAAGGCCATAATCCACACCAAAAATTTTCCAAAAACAATTTTGTCATCAAAAAATCAAAAATAGTTTTCCAAAAATAACTTTTTTTGTTTTAGGTGGCAAAAAAATTTTTGGAGATGATTTTTTGCTAGCAAACATGGCTAGAAAAATTTTTCAAAAATTTTTAATTTATTTATTATTGTAGTCTTTAAATGGAATGGAAGGAATCAACTGTGGTTGTCCAGTTGATATTACTATTATTGATCATTTAATTGAACAGTACAGTGTTCAGATACAGCAGTAACAGAATATATACCAGCAAATTTGAAATTGACTGCAGATATTGTTTACGGTGCTATTTTACCTCCAAAAATTAAATTTGTAAATGCATAGCAATTTTCAAAGAAATGAAAGCAGTTTTTTTGATTCAATAAATCTTACTAAAATTTTTTTTCAAATTTAACTTTTTGATAACAATTTTTAAAGTGCAAACCATAATTCCAATATTAAATCAACTAAATTTGCCAAATTCATTTGCATCACTGATTTCTTCATCTAACTTACTAACTCCCTCTGTATCACCATTGTTAGGTTCAAACTCAAACAATCCATCAAATCCCAATAATTCACAAATTGCGTTGTATTCATGAGTATCCATAAAATACTTAAATCCACTGACTCCAAGATTGGTATCACCATAAAGTTTGTTTATTGAATGAACTGCTGGATCAGTGAATTGTTTTTCTATTGGGCAAAAAAATTTTATTTCAGAAATTAATTTTGTTTTTAAAGCTTTTTTTGACTTACTTTCTAAGCATCCTTGAAAGTCACAGAGTAACTTAGTTCTATGGAAGAACCAGAATGAAAAATGAGACAATGACCCAAAGATCTGTCCAACAAATGACTTTGAAAAATTTGTGGAAGAGTGAACCGTTTCAAATTTTCCCCAAATCATTAGTTCAACTTCTGTCTGTCATGACAACAATAAATCCATCACTTATAATTTGCATGCCTCATAAATTGTACAAACAGTATCACTTTCATGATTTACTTCCAAAGCAGTTCCATTTGATTTTGCAAAATAGCATTGACTGATGCTTGGCAATGACAAAGAAGGTTCATCTGAATTTTCAGCAATATTTGCAAGCTTTGATATCATCTTGTCATAGCATATTTGTAGTACTTCATCAACTCCTGCTGCTTTTCTGAATGAAATTTCCTGATTTTCAAGCTTATAGTAAATATTATACATATAAAATAAATAATAAAATGAATTAAAAAAAAACCATTGGCAGAATATTCAATCTAGCCAATTTGAACTGATTCTATTTAAGAAAAAAGAGCTCCAATTTGATCAAAATTTGTATTGACAGTAAATTTGCATTTGTTAAAGTTTTTTTTTTTTTTGCATCAACTGCTTCTTGACAATGAAATGCAATAACACCACAATTCATTGAAACAGTAGCATCAATAGCTGATGTTGCTGCAAAATATACCACAAAATGTGCAACAGGTGCACCAGATGGTACTCCTCGTTGCGCAAACTGTTGTGATAGTTGCACTGGTGCTGGTTGTGCAGACAATGCTATTTCAATCAATTCCTCAAATTTTTGCTTGTCAATGGTCTTGTTTTTTATTTGCTCAGATTGTGATTCATTGCAGGACTCATAATAAGGTTCAACTGAATATGCATAATTAGAGTTGCAAATAAATAAATTGATTGATATTTGTTGTCCATTTCTCTTTACACTGCTACCACTGTTATACATATCTTTTGGACAGTAATAGAACATTAAATAGTGGGCTGGAAGTAACAGCTATTCAAAAAGAGATCAGACTCCAATCACCAATCACCACATCTACAATATATACCAGCACTAATAAAATCGAAATGCAGTAAGTCAAATAATGAAGTGCAGCGCACATCATAGCGCCGCACAGAAAGTTAGATATAAACACTACGGAGAAAGTGGACTGCCAGACATATTTTTTTTTAATGAAAGAAACCAATGGGCTAAATACCAATCCCAACAACAAAGAAGCGGGAGTTGTTGCTGATATTGGTGCAAATTCAGAAGTCACTCCTCATATAGAGATTGGTTCGGATGCAGGATCAGAATTGGCATCAAGATCTGCATCAGAATCAGTGGCGGAAATAACCCTAACCAGCGAAGGCTGAAGCTCTTTTGTTGCCGTCGCTCTGTCTCCCTCATTAAACCCTCCAATCGCTCAAATTCGCAGGAATAATACCTCACGCGATACTCCTGCTACGCAACTGCAACCACAACCGCAACCGCGACCACAACAACCGTGATTACAATCTCACTTTCATATACAAACAATTGCAGCCATCTCAATCTCCTCCCTTCGCTGCCTCTCAATATTCATCCTCGGTATTTCAATCATCAAGCAATATAGTCGAATCGAAATTGCTGAAAAAAACGTCTTCAGTTTCACGGCTTAACGAGTCTCGATTCCGCGCAATCACAACGAAACAAACATTGAATCAATTTTTCGCACCAGTCCTCCACGTAATAGTAATGAGGATAACGAAGATTATGTCGAGGGGCGGGTTTTTGCAATGTTTGGACGTTTTCGAAAAAATATTATTTCTGTCAGGAACTTGGCGTCAGTATGGTCTTCAGGGTCATTAAAAAGGAAAAAATAAAAGTAGACCACAGTACCACTACTACTACCGTCACTGCAAAAAAATCACCTTTGCAGCAAAATATTAAAAGTTGTACCAGCAACTCTGATTCGACTGGGTTTTCAACGCCAATCGCGTCTTCACTCCATCCCGATGGAATGACGACAGTTTAAACAGACTTGAATCCGTTGTTGTTGAAGAAATATCGCGAGCAAAAAATAATGGCCTTATCATAAATATACTCCTCATTTTAGAGTGGAGATTGATGGATGATTATACCTCAACGCCCAGCCTAAAACAAAATCAAAAACCACCACCGGCTCCTCCAGCAACAGTAATCACGACAAGATCTATAAACGGTGTTGTTGCTAATCACAGGCTACTGTCTGACGAAGAATCTGTCATGCTTGTCTCTGCCATTAAATCAAAAGATTCGAAAGTAAGAAGAGATTAACAGCAGCAGTAGCAGGTGAAAAAAATTCGAGGCGTTCAAAGAATTCAGTTTCTGAGAAAGTGGTATGTCTGCTGAGATGCGAACAGAAAAGTGAACTTGTGAAAAGTACTAATCACAATTTTATGTTATTCACACTTATCGCAATTATTTTTTTACAAGCCAGAGGAGGTTGTATTATGATTGCAAACAAAGCGATTCCATGTTTGTGTTATTTGAAGTTTTTTTGCTTGCTTTTTAAATATTAAATTCCTGCAGACAATGCAATCAACAATACTGATCGATCAGGAAGAACACTTGTCTTCAAATTAAATGGGTTTGACGATTTAGAGGCTGTTACTGCCCTCATTCGATCAGGGCCGATACTAATGTAAGCAGATCAAAACACAAACGCCTCGAAGCGAAAGGAGTAATTAAAACAGGCAAAAGATAACTCTATGTGGTCTCCCCTTCATAAATCGTTCTGCACCCCAACCAACTGCCGCCGCAGTTACAATATTCAAAAATGCATTCCGTGTGAGGTCATTACCATATTCCACACCGTTTCAACTGACCTGAAGCTATATTTTGTTGACCTGCAAATTCTTTTTTACCTCGGCCAAAAAAGTGGCCTTGACGCGTTGGAGATGTTTCCAAGGATGTGCAGCAGCAATAGCAGTAGTAATCTGAGTGGTGGCAACATCGCTCGAGTCGCAACGCGCGCACAGAAGGAGCTTTTGAACGCCAGTCCTGTTGGAGAAGCATGTTTATACGTGTTGGTTGAATATCGACAGTGGACAACTCAAATCTGATAAACCACACGTTACTCCGACCTCAATAACAACTGTTCACAAGTTTAAGAAGTTTGGGCTCGCGGCTGCTGCTGTTGAAATAAAACTGTAGGATTTTGCATTTTGGGTTACTCTTCTTTTTTTTTTATTTTTTTTTTATTTTTGTAAATGTATGTTCTTTTTTTTTTTCTTTTTCTTCTCTTTCTCTTTTATCCCTGTTTGGGTATCTTGAAATAATGTTTTCAGTTTGTTTTGAGTTTTCAGTCGAAAATTGTGATGAGTTTTGTTGGATCAGTTGGGCCGGCCACGCGAATGGTTGTTGGACTCGCAGCAGGACTTTCGCTCGCATCAATACTCTGCCGAATCATATTGTCTGAAACTCTTGATGGCTGGAACCGCCCGTTTGAGGTCTCAAGCTAGAAAATCTGAAAATGCCAGCACTTCTTACCTTTTTTTGCAGGTTATTGTCGGATTTATGATTTCGCGCTTTTGGACATACGCAACAGCTGGCTTTGTGGAGACGAATCCGCTTTTGGTTTGAATTTAAAATCACCCAGCACATTTTGTATTTAAATGAATCTGGAAACAGCTACCACTGTGTCTTCTCGGACTGGTTTTTTCTTGCCGTTATTTCGAACGAGCTTGGGGGATGCAGTAAGTTGTTTTGGAAAGCTGTGGAATAAACTTATAAAACACTACTTTTTGTTTTTGTAGGGAAACACTCAAGTTTGTTTTGATAGTGAATACTGCCAGTACTGTTTTGTCCGCATTCACGATTCTTTGTGAATTTGTTGCTTCTCAAAATGAAGACCTTTTGTAAGAGCCATTTTCTGTGATTTAACGCGTCGTTAAAAAATAATAATCTTAGATACAAAACATATATTGGCGGAATGTTTGCATTGCTGAGCTGTTTCCTAGTTGCTTTCAAGCAAACTGTGCCAGAACACTCTCTTAATATTTTGAGCCTCTTTTCCATCCGGGTCAAGGTTTTTTTTTTTAACCTTTATTTCTTGTTCAAATTACCAACAAAATTCTTGTAATAGGACATCCCGTCAATAACTTTCGTGTTACTTATAATCCTCATGATTTTACGAATAGTGCATGTCAACGCCCTCATGGTTTTTTTCGGAACAGCTGTTTCATGGATTTATATCAGATTTTTTAAATATCATGATGGAATCAAAGGAGATCGTTCCGAGAGTTTTTCTTTTGCAAGTTTTTTCCCGACTTCCACTCAGTTGAGATTAACTATTGTTTGGCTTTCTGTAATTGATTCACTAAATAAAAATAACTTGCAATAGTCGGCTTATAATGCCAATTTCCAACTCCACGTTCAATCTATTTGTGTCATTGAACCTGTTACCGAAACTCACGCCTCTAACATTACCAACAACAACGGATGATAATACCTCGCAATCACGACCTTTCAGTCCAAAGCCATTGCCAGGTAGTGACGCAGCAGAGGCTGAGCGAAGAAGAGCAATAGCATTGAAAGCTCTTGATATGAGAATGAATGAGACTTCGGCAGCAGTTGCAACAGCAGCTGGTTCTGGGGCATTGAATGGCCTTGGAATTCCTGTCGCAGCAGGGCCGGCTGGAAGTGGGTCGAAACAAGGTTCGGTAACAGTTTCTGGAACAGCAACACCGTCTATTGCACGAACTCCATCTCGATTTGGAGCTGTTGAGTTTCCGCAGGCATTTGCGGGTGACAGAGATGTAAATTCTGAACAGGTGTGATAAGCAAATACAGTTTTTTACAGTTTTATTACTTGTGTCTTCGAAATATTTGCGAGATGCAAATGCTGGTTTGAAACAAGAAGATATTCAACATAACTGGTTTGCCATTGCACAGCGCAATCCTGAATTAAAATATTGCTGTTCATTGAATTAATTGGTCGTTTTTGTTTGAAGAATTCAATCTTGATAGTTAAATGGTGCAGTATCTATTGAAAAAATGGAAATATACCATCGGCAAAAGAATATATATATATATATTTTTTTCTTTTCATGAGTAGGACCAACTTTTCTTCAAGTGTCACATCTCCCTCTTTGTCATTGCAGCTGCTATAGTCATTTAGAATGGCTTGGTACATTGGCCCAAAGTTGATCCATTAGCTGAAGCCAGTACATTGACCAGAGTTGGTAAAACTGCGCAGGAAGGACTTTATTTCTCTTTGTTTAAAAAAAAAAGCTTAAAAGAAAAACTTAGAAGTCTAAACTAAACCCTCTGACAACTGAAAACTGAACGAAAATTTGTAAAAAAGAGTGATGAAATGCAAAAAAATTTAAATTTAAACAAAATTTAAAAAATAAAGAAAAAATAAAGGGCTATTCACAGAAATAAAATATACTTCTTACTTCAATTTCAAGAAAAGGCAAACAGTAAATTGATTGATTGTGGATCACAAATATTTGGTGCACAAATATTAGGTGATATTGGAGGTCAAAAAAATATGAAAAGTTGAGAATAGTGTCATTCATTATTCTTTATATTTTCAACTCACAGAAAAATAACAGTCATATTTTAAAAAAAAGTACAAAGAACAATGATTGCTGTTGCAGGATACTAATCAATAGAACATTCCTTATAAGCATCAAACTATTCATACATATTTGAGATATCAGCAGTTTACATAGTTCTAAAGCAGTAAAAAAGCAATTTGCAGTAGCTGATAGTATGATTTACTTTGAAAAATGAAAAAAATCTTAATTGAAATTAGAAATTAGAAATATATTCAACAAAAGATTTTTAAAAAAAATTGAATTTTTTCTTGTTCATGCTAATTACTTTTGTTTTTGTTGATGTTGATGTTGAAGGTGATATTGATTTTAATGTTGATGTTGATGTGTTGATGTTAAAGTTGATACTTTGTGGAGGTACTGGCAAATGCCAACTCTGGTAAAGACTTTGACTTGCCAACTTTGTAGGCTTGCAAAGAAGTTGGTGGTGGCAGTATTAGGTGCCTCATTGCTAGCAATTCTGGGAGCCAGGGATTGATGGGCCACAAGGGTTTTTTGTTTGTTGATATTTTGTGCTATCTTTATTGTGTTTGTGTTGAAACTCCATGACAAGTGGCAACAGTTTGGAATAATTCACTGCAAAACATAATTAATCTATTAATTCTCTGTGTACAATAAATAAGAACTGAAATACAAAACTTTCATTAAAGATTTGAAATTCAAGTCCAAATCATAACTAAGAGGCCCTGACACTAAAAGAGGTTATTTACAGTGATGATCACACTGAAATAACATGTAAAGATAGTATAGTACACAAGAAGATTCAATTTCTGTATAATTTTCAGCTGCCTTGTTAAATAACTTTTTTCTATTATTGAGTAATGTAACATATACATATAGAGACTCTCTCAAAACTTGTTATACATACATGAAATTTTAGTTTGTGTAAATAGCAAGGGTAACATTGCAATGATAAAGGGATGAAAAAAGTTGTAGTTTTGGCCAAAGGTGTTATTATTGCAGCAAATTAAATTGCTGTTGTGGCATTTAGTGCAATGTGCCACAATGGGCTTTAAATATAGAAATATTTTTTATAACTCATTGACAATTAATACTAGGAAATCCTGAAAGCCTAGAAATGGCTCTGTATTAATTACATACATTTGTAAAAACATGTTGTATGGCTCACAAGTGATGGATTGATATTCAAGTTTTTGAAAGTACTCTAACTTTGAATATTTGATGTAAAAAAGGAAAATTGGTGCCACCATTTTGTCCCTTACTTAATCTTGATTAAAGACACTACTGGTATCACTAAAAATGGCAAATAGAGTATTTGCCTATTAGCAAAGGCACTAGGTGACCAATCAAGCCAAGGTGCCACCAAGGCACTGGAAATGTATAAAAACTATTGGTTCCATTTCCAAAATAGTCACAACAAATCAATAAAAATCTATCATCTCTAAAAGTCTCTTGTTTCATACAGTAAATCAATAGTTTGAGTTCAATTTCAAAGATTAAAGGCTGAAAAAAAAAATTATTTTAGGAAAAAAATGGGCCACCATTAACAATCACACATTTGTGCAAAATTTTATATTCTTTTGCTTTTTTCAATACTAATGTCTTGAACTCATCAAGTGTGTTGACATTAACATGAAATGTTGTAATGAGTTTTTCTGTTTATATAAAATTCTGTTGGCACAAACTATCAGTAAAATTAAATCTTCCAAAGAGCACTACTGTATGTTGGTCAATTGGATCAGAATTAGTTCATTCCAAGGTGCTCCAATTTGAAGGGTACATATTGCTAGCAGAGGTGAGAGGTTCCAAAATATAGACATGAACTGGAGCAACAAGAATGCAGATGTACTTTCCTGTTTCAATTAAATGAATGAGGTGATGCTATCTTATGTTTATTAATTCAGCTGAACTACCAACTACTTCCTTTAGTAGATTCATTTTAAAGATTGCTTTAACAGCTAGAATCACACTGTTTTATTGTGCTGCATTGTGAGATTCTCACATGATGGTTGAGTTTGTTCAAAACTTTTATCTGATAATTATCTTTGTAAATATTTGTTTATTTATATCCTGTAAATGCTCATATTTATTTATATTCTGTAAATACTCATATTTATTTATATTCTGTAAATACTCATATTCATTTATATTTTGAACGTATTTGTTTATTTATATTTTGTATATAATTTTATTTATTTACTGGTTGTCTGTTTGTTTGGTTTTGTTTGATTATTCATGTTTTGGTTTTTCTTATTAATTTGTTTTGTTACTCTTTGGGTTTTGGAGTTGAAATAATAAATTGAAGATGTTCTGAAAAATGGCATGTTGTTTGCAGGATGCAAACAACTTTGCAACGCCACCAGCAGTGTCTCTGCACCACAGGTCTTCCACTATGAGAGTGACACTTGGGGACTCACAGCAGCCCAAGGGATATGTACCATTTTCTTCACACCACTTCCATCCCTGCCTTTTATGACACTTGGGACATATCTAGCAATGCTGTGGAATGAGTTAGTGGATATTCCTTTTAGTGCACCATCTCTTGGGAGGTGTATTCTCTTGGACTAGGAGGCATCGATATTGCCAGAAATGGAGTGGACCACCTGATGATTGTACCAGTGAATACAAGCTTGCAAAGAAAAGTTTACCCCAGGTGACGCAGACAGGTAACCAGGACAATGGGTGATGAGGTGGCTCTAGATGCTGGCATTGACAGAATACAGCCTGAGTGTAAAGAGAATGGTTCTTGTTGCTGGTGATGCCAGAACAAGGACTCAGTATCTTATTGGAAAAAAGAGAAAACGTTGTGGGTGTATTTATTAATCATGCTTACCTGCTTCTGTTTATTCTATCTATTCTATTTATCTCCAGAACATGAAAGATGCTACCTGGCTATTCTTGAGACCTAGCCAGGGTTCAGTCATTTCCCAAGTTTATAATGGACCTATTTCCATTGCTTTGCTGTGGTGAGTTTCAATTAGTTGATGCAGATGTTGTAGAGCCAGTTTACTGGCTCTGCACTGCTTACCAGCCTTGAACTGATGAGCCAGCTTTGAGCTGATGATCCAGCTTTGAGCTTATGATCCAGCTTCAAGCTATAGAGCCAGTTTTGGGCTGATGACCAAGCTTTGCTTGATGATCTTGCAGCTGCAATGGAGAGGGAGAAGAAGAACCTGATAGTATTAACTATATTGATTGTTCAGTTTGAGAAGCATTGCCAAAGAATTGAGCCAAGTTCAATTGCAAGATTAATCATCCCAGAGTTTGTTATCAAGTTGTAATGGCACTGGTGATATTATTACTGTTTTATTTTTTCTTTCAATTAACTTTCTTATTTTTTGTGTTGGAAGAAATGGTCCATTCGACAGCCGCCGTTCTCAGCAAGGTCGGCAAGCAGATGCTGCGCGTGCCGACGGGGGTGACGGTAGCGACGCGCGGGTTCAACGCCGGAGTCGACGCCGGCGCATACCGGGGCAAGGCGCACGAGGCGACGACGACGGTCACGGTTGCCGGGCCGCGCGGGTCGCTGGCGTTGGGCCTCGCGCCGTTTGTGCGCGTCGCCGTGGCCAACGGGAAGGCGGCCGTCACTGTGGCCGACCCCACCGACCGCCTCCAGAAGGCCATGTGCGTTCTCTCTTCGCTATCCGTTATGTCTTGCCTTCTATCCTCGGCTAAACACCGCTTATTCCGCTTGCTGCAGGTGGGGCACCACGCGTCGCCTCCTCGCCAACCTCGTTGTCGGCGTGTCTGAGGGCTTCACCGTGCCCGTGCGTCTCGTCGGTGTCGGCTACCGCGCCTCGCTCGTTGACGAACCAGGCAACAAACACATTCTCCTCAAACTCGGCCACTCGCACGACATTAAAGTACCCGTCCCCGACACCGTTGAAGTTGCCATTCCCGCCCCGCAACGCCTTATTCTCTCCTCAAACGATAAACTTGTCGTTACTCAACTCGCTGCAAATATAAGGAAACACCGACCTCCGGAACCATACAACCAAAAGGGCGTGTTTGTCGGTGACGAAACTATTAAAAAGAAAGAGGGCAAGAAGCGTTAGTCTATGAAAAATATTTTTCAAAATACAAAGAAAGACAAGTTTCTGGCCTTCAGAGAATTAATAAATACTTTATTTAACCAATTTCATGTTGTGTATGAATTTACCCATTATTCGCTAAATTTTATGCTTGTAAACAGAAGAAAAAAAAACTTTAATGTTTGTGAGAGAATGAAGGGAGTAATTTTTCAAAAAGATAACTCAGAATACAAGTTATGGCATCATGCTAAAATTTTGGAAAGGAGCAATTGGAGGTGACCTGCATAGTTGTTTAAAAAGGATGAAGTTGTGCTGTAATCTGTGAGTCAACTATGTACAGACCAGCTTACCAAATACTGCAGATCCAATAACAAAACTGGTCAATTAAAATTTAATGTTTTACTGGTATCATTAATCCAGTTAATATCTTGATTGGTATTGTCATTGGCATCTTCAACATGGATTTCATCCATGTTTAAATTTGGATGAAGGGGTCATCTTCTTCATTGTACCACACAAACTGCTTGACCAATGTCCTGCTGCAGATACCTGGCACAAATATTGCATTTTTGTGGTTGTTTTTCAGCAACTTGAACTTGAGTTTGGTGGTTGTAGCATATCTTCATTAACAGCGAACCATACCATTTGACTGCTTGACACAAAATACTCAATTGGATTAAGGTGCACATTGAATTCATAGTTCTACTATCCTGCTCTGTGTTCTCTGGTAGTAACTCTGTCATTTTCATGGCCACAGTTAAGTCCTTTGGTTCTTACACTTACAGTCCTACCAAATGTACTGTAACTTTTCCCCATCCTGTCATAATTGCTCCAGACTTTTTTAAAACTATTTTTATCAGACATCTGAGCAAATTTAGTCTAGTAAATGACAAGATTATTTCAAATTTGTTCCACACTGAAAATACAAATTTGGAAGTCATTCATTTTAGTCATTTTTGGACGTCATCCATTGTTTGTTACAGTTTTCATATTTTTTTTTCCGTAGAACCTTTAAGCTGCAATTTTTCAAGCTTTGTAAAGCGATTGTGCTGGCTTCTGCTT